>CM010618.1:29127307-29367591 GCA_003430845.1 Xanthoceras sorbifolium
TATGGTAAATTGGTAGGAACAACTTACGAAAGTGGTCAATCTTTTTTTTTTAACTATTACAATTAATTAAGGATTTGAAGGTGAGGAACACGACTCGAAACCACAACTTCAAAGTGTAAGTGTGAGGGGCATATGATGACACTAATTCGCTAATATTGTTTTGCCCTTGATTCCTAATCTTTATGTGATTTTTTTGAGCAAAAATAGTTATCTAATGTGTCTTTTGAGCTTGATTTAGGTAAGATTAAAGATGATGAGGAAAGCGTTTAGATGGAGTTTCTGAATGAAAATCTGAAAAAATGGCAAGTTTAAGACGAAACTGACCGTATGTCTCGCGAGCAAGGGGGGTTGCTAGTTCATCTCACATCACTAGCTTGCGAGGGAATAAAAAGAGGAAAAATCCAATAGCTCTAGCAAGAACAAGTCGCTAGGAAGAAGATGCAAGAAATTCCATGTCTACTGCTAGTCAGCCTTGAAGTTTATCTCGCAAGCAAGGTAGCAACAGTTATTTCCAATTTCCTATTTTGACGAGAAGTCTTGTTTTGAAACGAAATGGACTCTATTACAGGTCTTTTTTAGAAACAAATAGGAGTCTGTCTTGAAACCCTAATTCTTTACCTACAAAGAAATGAGTGTCTCTTCATTCTCAGTAATTTTTCGCATACATTGATTCTGATTTCCATCCATTATTGAAGGGAGCAGCAAGAAAGGAGATATTCAAGGCAATTCTTACTTGAGAAAGAAGAATTGACATAATTCATTCCATACAACAAGTTTTTTTATACTAAATCCTCTTTGTGTTGTTTTCTTATTCATAATGTGTAACTAATCCATTTTAGGGATCCAATGTAGACAAACAACAATTACTTTTATGATATGTTAGCAGTTTTTATTATTCAATTGAAATCTTGTTCATTCATTGATAAATATTTTGTGTTCTTATTTATGTTAATGAAAAATCAATTCTTAACATAGATTAGGATTAGATTATCTGAGACAATTAAGAGATAGAGAATTGTACCTACCATATTTAGATCTTAATTTGATGCTCTTTTGAATGAAGGATATTTGACTTATGCATGATTATTGATAGGTTAGATATAGTACATAATTCTTAGTACTCAATGGGTGTTGAATGTTAATTAGCTTAGTCCTTAACCCAAGCGGTAATAGCTTTAGCAATTTAACACACTTGGTTAGGGAGTGTCAACGGAGATGTTGGCAACCACATCTGATGCTTAAGTCGGATGCTCATTCTATATATTGACAAGTGCTAATACTGATATGAAGATCTTACCCATTGAATTCATATCTCTGATCTTTTATAGTTTGATGATATGATTGGGATGTGCTGTCGTTCTCTTTCTGTGTTGCCGGTAACACTTGTCTTGCAACATTTGAAAAATGTTAATATGAATGAGTTTGAGCTGATGTTTCTCTATAGTTACTTTGAATTAAGGTCGGAGTCTTTTTGGTTAGTTAGATTGATTCATCTTCATCTTATAAAGTGCATTCAGAGGATCATCATGGGTTGCTTATTAATGTGTCATGTGCAATGCTTTACACGGTTGATTCTATACCCACTTTCCAATTAATTTTAACTAATTAATTATGGTAAATTATGCCAACAACTATAATGAATTAGTGTACTAGAAAACTGATGGTTCCAATATAATGTCTCAAAGTATGTACTATTATTTGTATTTTATGTGATGACAAATTAATCATTTTGGAGGTCAAAAGGTGGTTAACTTTAATAGTTTATCTTAATAAAACTTTTGAAAATACAATTTTACTTTGAAATTGCCTCAAATCAATGTGTATAAATGTGGATGGCAACGTCCAGTTCCTGGATATTTGAAATTAAAAATATGAATGTTGCACTGGATTCAATTTGTTCTTCCATTGGCATAGTGCGGTTCTTCGTGATTTTGAAATTGTTTCAAATCAATGTGAAATATTATTATTACTCAACAATTTCATCAAAAATTACTTTTGTGGAGTGAGCCGTCTTTATTTTTATTTATTTATTTTTTTGAAATCTGACACCTTTTACGGGTTAGAGGACTACCGGGACCAACAGCCCGTACAACTACTCCCAACAATGGGAGCGGTCTACTCCCAACACGGGAAGCGATCTACCCATACAATTGCGTTTTTAGAGACAATGGTGGGAATAAAATATTTACATGTACACATGAGGACTTGAACCTTGGTGGCTTGGGGAATTTTGAGTTCTCCAACCACCAAGACAAGGGACCTTGTGTAGTGAACGGTCTTTCTCTAAATAGTCATTCTATGTATTATTTATAAATACATTTAATACTTTATTCTTTAATAATTTTTCTATTAAAAAAATATTACCCTACTCAATTTACTTGGAGAAGCATCTATATGTTTAAGGTATTTTTTTTTTCTTTATCATTTTGAGACATTAAAAATTGTTCGAGTTATTTTTATAATCGATGAAAAGGAAAGGTGAAATTTTGTTAAAATATAGGGATGTGGTTGAAATTTCTTCTTTCTATTCGCAGATTTTTGTAAATTTATGAAAAAGTAGTACACTGATGCAATCCTATGTTTTCCTTTGCTATGTCTGGATTTTTCTGTACCTCCTGACCGTCAATCTGTATGGGTCCCACTAACTAAGTACTTACAATTGGAAGTAGAAATCAACTACAATTTAATATGGTACAAGTCTATTTCACATGAAATCATAAAAATAACAAAAAATCGAAAATTTTTAGAACAACTTCACGTCATAAATGCAACTTTTATATCCATATTCGTACATTGAATAAATTTCATCAATCTTTGATCGAATTTGATTAAATTATAAATGAAGATTTATGCTAGATTTTGAAAAAAATATATATTTTTTTAAAATGAGACATTTGCACATCTTTGTTACAAAGAAGCGGGTGTGGAAAGAATTAAATTCCATTTTAAGTGAAAAAGGGGAATTAAGTTCTTTTTATAGCTGAATCTTAATTTATAATTTATGTGTAGGATGTACATGACTTGATTCCCATAAACTTTTAGTGAATACTGCAATTACCGATCAATAATTAAATTTAAATTTTATTTCCCTCGTTAGGATTCTTGTAAATTAAGTGTAAATATTTCAAAAATACATAAATTCTATCTTAAGGACTCGTTTACTAATCGATATTAAAAATAAGAGTAAATCTCCTTTGAAATGGAATCAGCAAAGGAACTTAATTACTTAAATGTGAGAGGAGAAGTAAATTCTCTTTCCAGCAGAAACTAAAAATCTGATTTGTGTGTAGGGTCCATATGACTTGATTCCAAACATTTTTAGTGAACATTGTTATCATAAATCAAAATCGAGAATTTGAAGATTCCATCAAAATCGAGATATATTCAAAAAGTCATTGACTTTTCATAAATTATTTAAGTGATGGAATTGGATGAATTTTAAAATGAAAAATATAAATAAAAAGGCTCATAACAAATCTTACATTACTCTCATGGAATTTGATGGATTTCAAATTATTATCAATCAAATATTATTTTTTTTCAAGGCAAATCATTAAAAATCCATCCTATTCTATATAACTTTGTGAAAAAACTCTCAACAAACACTATATAGAATTCTTACAAATCTACATTGTACTTATAGAATCCGTGAACTTACCAAAATCTATTACTTAAATAAAAATCCATAACTGATCAATAGTTATTGACACTGCAATGATGTGTAAAAAAAAAAAGGGCAAATTGCAATAGAGTATCCTGATAGTTGACCATATTGCAATGAAATCGCGAGTTTTATTTTATTAGATATTAGTACTCTACTGTTAGTTGACTTAGTCAAAAGTAACAGTTTGACCAAAAAATTACTTGAAATGACACAAATACCCCTAGTTAAAAAATAAAAAAAATAATATTGATTATTAAAATTTAAAAATTTTAAAAACTTTTTTAAATGGATTATATCCATCAAGATTGATAGATGATAGAGATCATACTAAAAAATATTTAAAAAAAAAGGAACGCCAAGAACCCAAAAAGAAAAAAAAAATTGGAGATCAAATCTACTCTATCAATGGGAGCAAATGGAGCAGATCTGATCTCTCAAAAAAAATTCTTTTGGGCTCTTGGTGGGATAGAAATCCAATCTGGAGATTGGATCTATATCCCACCAAGAACAAAATTTTCTTTTATCTTTTTTTATTTTTATTTTTTTTTATTTTTTATTTTATTTTAAAACATTAAGACAAAAAGTCATATTATCCTTTGACTATTGGTTGATCATAAACTCTAACGGTTAACTAGTTAATCAAGGGTACTAGTATGTAATTAAGACTAAACTCACAATTTTATTGTAATACGACTAAACGTTAGGTAATTCATTATAATTTACTCAAAAAATAAAAATACCAAAATATTGTTTTAGAGGGACGAAATTTAAATTCAAAAACGACCTCACTAAAAACATCATATCCAATCATGCTCACATATAATAATTTCCTTTCCCTTTGTAAAATGATATAGTTATGATTATTAATTATCTATATTTTATTTCCTTTGCAATTACTTTTTTAATGCAAAAAAAAAAATTAAATCTTTCAAGTGAAGAATTACAAGTGCACCATAAAGTCACTAAGTTAGGCCAGCCAAACTATCTCCCATGGGGTGGTCTCTCATAATCATAACCAAATTAATAATAGCATCTAACCAAATTATTAGACCATCATTAATTAAAGACATTTTTTTTATTTAAAAGCATACAATTTTTTTTATTAAAAAAAAGTGTTTGATTAAAGTATAGGTTTTGTTTTTAATCATGAAAAAAGGGTTTTTGAGACTATAAGTTGCGATTGGAAATTAATTATACTTGTAATTTAAAATATAAATTTTGTTGTATTTTAATTTAATCGAACCAACATTTTGTTGTATTTAATTAAAAACTCTTAATCGTATATCCACTCATAACTTAAGTGGTTAGTGTACCCCCTTTCCTTAGTGGTAGGATTTATGCCATTTACACATATACTAGTATATATGAGTGGCTTTCTCACCTTATTATGGGAGTAGATATCGGGCCGAGTAGATGTCGAGCCCGGTCTTAGTGATTGATCTTGGTAAGTCCCGGCAGACTTGTAATTAATCTTGTAATTGTACCATTAAATAAAAAAAAATTTCTTAGGGATTGTTTGTTTTTTTCACTTAATACTTAACGAGTTTGAATTTGACACATTAAGTTATTTTTGTTTTCTTTTAAGTGGTTAAATAACTGAAAAATACTAAAAAATAACTTAAATAAAAGGTTAAAATTTTGACTTATTACTTAACATCTAATCAATGAATAATAATTAAAATATTTTCTTCCAGAACTATCATTCTTACATTAAATATTTTCAATTTTATCTTCATTATGATATTTTTGTCTTAAAAAATAAACAATCAACATTTTTATTTAATCGGTAGAAGAAAAAAAAAACATATCATTCAAGTTATAAACAATCAACACTTTTATTCATTCATTAGAAAAAGGAAAAAAAATACCATTCAGATTTCAATCACTATTCATATTCAAAAAAATTCATGTCTATTCAGTCTTCACATAAAAATAAAAACTTTAATTTAGTCCATCATGTTACATTAGGTATATAATAGACAAACTAACTCACTTGATTTAGGTAAAAGTGTTTGGTCGATGCAATACAATAATGGATATTATTTTTTTAGGATAAAATACCTTTTAAATAAAGGACATCTGTATTAAATATAATTTTTTTCATAACTAAATAATTGGTAGTGTGGTCCATTTAAGATACTTATTTTAATTTCCATATTTAGAAAT
The DNA here is from genome assembly GCA_003430845.1 of Xanthoceras sorbifolium. Taxonomy (NCBI): domain Eukaryota; kingdom Viridiplantae; phylum Streptophyta; class Magnoliopsida; order Sapindales; family Sapindaceae; genus Xanthoceras; species Xanthoceras sorbifolium. Next base: position 29,133,138 of record CM010618.1, read on the forward strand.
TTGTTTAATAACATAATTAATATGGAACGGTTTTTAAAACCAATCATGAGTATAGTTAGATTAAAGATATTTAGTAAATGAAATATGAAAAGAATTTTTTTTTCATATTTTAAAAATATGTTTTATATGTTATTTAGAACTTGAAAGTATTATTTTCTAAAGAAAATTATGTTGGAACTATATATATTAAGAAAAAGAGCCAATTACACATAGTCTACCTGATGTTTGTCTCTTTACAAATGGAAATTGATCAATCCATACAAAGTCCCTTTATCGTTAGCCAACACAATTTAATTTAACTATTGAAAGGATATTTTTGTTATTTTAACCCTTTTTTAAAAAAAATTAAAAATAAAAATATAATTTAAATCTACACCGTTCATCTAAAATATAAAATTAAAACAAAATAATTTATAAAGAAAAATAAAGGTGTTGTTGAAAGGGTATTTTCATTATTTTTCATCAATTTTAAAATTTTTTGTATAATTTTAGATCTCCACCATCTACCTCAAATATAAAATTAAAAAAAAATAAAACAAAAAAAGTTACAAAAAAAAAGGTAGATATCCCATCCATAGATGGAGATCGTCTCTATTGTTTCCAAGCAATGTAGACAAGCTCATTTCTATCAATGGAGGCCATATCTCCATCCAGAGGTAGTCCAGATTGAATATGGACATTATTTATTTATTTATTTATTTTGTTTGAGAATTGTACAAATCCAATTTGGACCGTCCATCATCCATCAAATCTGATGGACAGTCCATATTGGATCTGGACATTTTTTTTTTCTTTTTTTTGAGATTGGTTTTTTTTTTGGTAATTTTTTTTTTTTTTTTATCAAAAAAGTGATGTCATGTGAGCAATTTATTAAAATATTATAAGGGTATTATGGTCTTTTTGCCAGTCAAATAAAGTCAACCGTTAATGCTGACGGATTTCACTAACGACATGTAGGTTCTATGTAAAAAAATTATAAAGTTGTTTCCGCTTATAATAGGATAAATCTCAGGTAGATTATGTAGTATTTGCTCAAAAAAAAAAAAAAAAAGTAGTTCCTAAAATAATTTGAAGTAAATAAAAGTACTTTTAAAAGAAATTTAACTTTAATTTCTAGAATTGAATGTTATTAAATGAAGAGGGTAGTTTAAAATAGGATTTGTGAAAAAAAAAAAATTTTACTACGAGCATATTCACTAATAGTAAAGTAGTTGAACACTTCACTATCTATTTCTGTGATAACGTACCATTTCATGCCATGCTGAGTTTGTAGAATTTAATTTCGCCATATCTCAGTAGATTCAGGATATCAAATTTTTTTTTTTTTGGAGGATATGAGATTTTTTTTTATTATTTTTTATAAAAAAATGACACCATGATCACAAGAAGTAGGAATTTATTGAGATGTGTCTCTATGGACCACTACAAACGCGCTACAAAAAATATATATTAATCAATAATGGATTGGGCATCTTCTTTTCATTCTTTTCGTTTCGTTTTGTTTCTCGGTCTGCGAACCGAGCAGCGCACCGCGCACGCTCTTGCCAATTGGGTTGTGCTTTAGATTCAATACTTGTTTTATTGGAGGATTTTTCTTCCTCTATTGCACATGTAAACCTAAATAATTCTAGATCTATTTTTAGAGTTTGAATTTAGTCCTTTCCTTTTAAAAAAAAAAATCAATAATGGATTGGGCTTTGGCATCTTCCATAAATGTATTAAATCTGCTTACATGTGAGGACAATATTTCAATCAGCATTCAATTTCTTATAGGATGTGCCAGTATTAACCATGAAAGGCCCATACAGTTTGATAATCCAACGATTGTAAGTTATTACTGTTATTATTATTTTGCTATTTTGATAATTATAATTTATAACACATCATTTAAAGAAATTTATATTTACAATCCATTTAATTCAAGAGATATAATTTCTTTCATTTTATTGTATTATATTATAAATCAACCCCTCAAAAACTATTTTACAATTCTTTCAATATTTATTATTTTGTTTTTCACTTAACATTTATTATTATTTAAAATTTTTCATTTTTTATTTTAATAAAAAAATAAATTTTAAGAAGAAAAAACCAATAACAAACTTTAAATAATAATAATAAAAGAACATATGTTGAGTGAATAGCAAAACAATTGTAATTGATTTTATGTACAAAAGTGCAAACCAAATAAAATTAAAAAAATGATATATTTAAATTTTCTTAAATGATTTAAATAATCATTTAAGAACAAAAATTTTTATTAAATTTGTATAAAGCACAACAAATAATTTTATTAGAAGAAAGCCCAAAAAAGCCCATCACCATAAACACAAGAGGCTTCTTTAAGCCCAACAAAGCCCATCACCATAAACACCTGATGCTTCTTTTTCTTCTATCAACTACTATTATGTCTCCTGAACAATGAACAAGTGCATTTTGTACTTTTATTAAAAACTTTTCTCGTATTATCGAGAGATTCGTTTTGGGAAATTTCAATTTAATTCCTACTTGTTTATGAAATCTTATTTTTTTACTCATATTTTACTTTTTAGTTTTTTTGGTCCCTAACGTTTGGAAAATAGATCAAATTGGTCATTTGACCAACTATTTGACGGTCAACTATCACTATTAATAAAAATAAATAAATAGAAAAAAAATAAAATAATTTTAAATTAAATTATAAAAACTTAAAAATATAAAACTTATTAAAAAATAATCAAACTAAATTATGTTATTAGAAAAAATTAATATTTAAAAAATAAAGAATAAAAAAGGTTAAAAATTTCTAAAAATAAAATAAAATTGAGAATTAAATTTTGTTCTTTAAATTTTTAAATGTTAATTTTTTCAAAAAATAATTTAATTTTAATTTTTTTAATTCCATTTTTTAATTTTATTATTTAATTTTATAAATGTTAATTTTTTCTAATTTTTAACTTAATTTAAATATTTTTTTAATAAGTTTTATATTTTTAAGTTTTTATAATTTAGTTTAATATTATTTTATTAATTTTTTTATTTAATTATTTAATTAGAAGGTAAAATTATAATTCTATTAATTGAATTCTTTAAGGGTAAAATTGTCTTTTAGAAAAATTTTTGATGTTCAATCATCAAATAGTTAGTCAAAGGACCAATTTGATCTATTTTCCAAACGTTAGGGACCAAGGAAACTAAAAAGTGAAACGTGAATAAAAAGTAGGGACTAAATTGAAGTTCCCCCATTCATTTTAGAAGGAAATAAAAATTGATGTTTAATATAAAATTAAACAAATTTTCACCAACACATTTTACAGGAGAAAAATGTATATCATGTATTTATTTTCTTTACCTTCACGTATTTATTTTAAGTTGCAATTGAGAGTTATTGTTACACCCCAACCTGAAGATCGGAGGAGTAAGCATTTTTTCCTATCAATTAAACACTCAATTAAAGGAAAAAGAATAAAATTCTTAGTAAATAATTCGACAATCAAATATTTCAATGTTTACCAAATCTTTGACCCAAAAATAATAATGTAACACCCCCGACCCGACCCGGCCGGACCGACCCGGGGAGCGCTACCGGTTTTCAGAACTTTCAAAATCAATTTTATACGTTTCAAAAATTCATTGTGAGCCCAATCAATAAATAAACTTTTTACGAAATTTCGGCAGAGTACCGTTTGTTTTTCGGATTTCCCAAAAACCTGCTTTTACACAAATCAATCCAAATGCAATTTTTAACAACACTTCAATATCTCATATTCAAACAGTTGCGCACTCTGCCGTTTAGTGCGACTTATCAATCACAATTTATAAAATAAAACAGTTCAAACTTTTATAATATACAGACATTCAGAAATCATAAAGTAATTAATTAAAAACATTTTACAGAACATATTTACAACTTCCCTGTATATGCATGCTTTCAGAATATATAAATACATAACACAATATAGCTACCCAACTGTACAAATCTCTGGGACTCTGTCCGCAACTCTTTATCTCTTCAGTCCTTAGCCTCTTCCGAATCCCTGGTACCTACGCGTTAGAAACAAACTAACGCGCTAAGCATAAAGCTTAGTGGGTGTACTAAAATCTCAAATATAAAACAATCTATATATATATATATCTTTATGAATAAATAAACCACAATATATATATATATATATATATATATATATATATAAAATATTTCGAATCAATTTCAAAATCAAATAAATTTCAAAATCAGAGCATTAAACAAATTCAATCACTTTAATTTCAATAATGCGGTCATATAAATGCAATTAATAGAATCATTTGGTTCATCTTTCAATTTCAATCAATTCTGACCCACTAGAATACTAAACATTCTAGGACTGGAATATGGGTCAATGTGACGTCCGGGGTTGCCCCGCAACAACAGTCACTGATATCAACGTGATTGTCCGAGATTGCCCCGCAACAACAATCACTAGTATCATTGTGATCGTCCGAGATTGCCCCGTAACAACGATTACTAAAATCGGTGTGATTGTCCGAGATTGCCCCGCAACAACAATCACACAATAATAACGGCGCAGTACTGCTCAGTAAAACCCAGCTGGTATACCAACCTCCTATATCCATATCTATGTCTAAGTATCCTAGGGCCGTTACAATAAGTAAGGTTCACAATCAGTGTATACATTTCGCACAATATTTTTCAGAAGATAAACAATAATCATACAAAAGTATAAATCATGTATTTTTAACAAAATCGACACAATCGAAATACGGTCAAAACACGATCTAACATAAAACCAGTTCCAAATCAACAATAGATGCATCAATCCTCAATTTTCTTATAAGCAAACACTTTTCATACAAAAATCGAAATTGAAATCTTTTAACGAAATCAAAAACTTTTAACGAAATCGAAAACGAAAACATAAACGTGAAACGAAATCGAAAACTAAAACGAAAAAGTAAACGAACTACTTCTCGAAACGATTTCGAAAACGAGAGTACACCTACCTGGAATCCTTTCTTTTCGATAAATCGTGGTTCTACGGTTTCTATTTCCGCCCTTTCCTTTCTCTTCTCTTTCCTCTTCTTCTTCTTCTTCTCTTTTCTCTCTTTTCCTCGGCTCTTTCTCTCTCTCTTTATGTTTCTGTTTTTTCTCGCTTCTGCGAGAAGCTTCTCTTTTTTTTATATTTTTTTCGCTACCGCGACCGCCGTCGCGACCTGTGGTCGCGCCACTAAGTCGCGATGCTCACTGGAGTGCGCGCACCGCCTTCATCGTGAGCGCGCCTTGGTCGCGCGAGAGATCGCGTTGCTCACTGCCAAACTTTGACAATTTCATCGCGAGCAGTCCATCGCGACCTGTGGTCGCGGTGGCTGGTCGCGATGCTCACTGCCAGATTTTTTTCCATTTTCATCGCGAGCGAGCTATCGCGACCTGTGGTCGCGGTGACCAGGTCGCGATGCTCTCTGGTCCAATTTTTAATTTTTAATTTTTCACTATTCAATCTGGTCCGCTGGAAATCATAAAATAAACATACATTTAATTACATTTTCACCCCCTCAAATAGTAAAATTTATTTTCACATAATAAAATGAATTACCCGAAATCCGGGATGTTACAAATAAACTGTTAACACTAACTGTTTAATACATTTAAATTTTATGAACATTACCAAATCCTATACTGAGTTTTAAACTGAGTAAGTGAGCTAGTTTTTCATATAAAGAAAATATTATGAATATATAAAACTTTTAATATCAAAAGACTTATACATTAACATTACAAACTTATCAAAACTTACATTCAAATATATTTTAGGATTGCCCTTATCTATATACTATTACTATGACTTTTATTTAACACTTAACACTTATCTGAGACACTTAAGTCATGCAACAAATGTATGTGAGCTAAGTACAAGTGAGGAATATACAATTTGAAAAACAAAACACTAAGATACCAATCATTCACTCGTCGTGATCATCAAATAGTCCTCCCATATCTACAAATACGTCAACACGCGAATGTGAAGACTCATTTGGTCTTTAAGGCACCCCTGACATCCTTCCCATTATACCACACGCTTATCACTTATCTTATTACTCCACATTCACTTAGGTGCCTACTAAGAGTAATGAATTTAGATTTTTCAAAATAAACTTTCACGATCATAGAGCATGCTTAAAATACATATACGCTCATACATTCAAATTTTCAAAGTGTAACATCCCAGGGGATTGCTTACATCCTAGGGGTAGGTCCCTAGCGACAGCCCTAGCGATATTACTCAACTGTACTGTCCTCTTTGGCCACACATGTGCCTCAAGGTTTTCTTTCGCCCCCCTCACGATTCGATCTTGGGACTTATCCATAAGTACCCAAACCTTATCTATTGAGTACCAATTGAGCTAATTGAGCAATTGGTACTCAATAGATAAGGCTTGGGTACTTATGGATAAGTCCCAGGTTCGAATCGAAAGAGGAGGCGAAAGAAAACCTTGAGGCACACGTGTGGCCAAAGAGGACAGTACCGTTGAGTAATATCGCTAGGGCTGTCGCTAGGGACCTACCCCTAGGATGTAAGCAATCCCCTAGGATGCTACACAAAGTATCAAAAATTACATAATAAGATAATATTGAATTACATACAAAAACTACTTAGACAATACATCAACAACTATATACATTTGCTTGTTATGATTTATGTAAAAAATCTAGTTTACGTCTTCTTTGCGATCACAAGCAATACACAATCCTTGTCAATAATTAACAAACTCTTCATTCTAAATTAAGAGAATGAACCCATAAGAATACATTACACATCAAAATACATTATTCCTTAATATTACGGATCTTAACTACTTAAGGGCTAAACATTACTATTCCAACAGAATCTACACAGACCAGATTTGATTCACTGATTTTTAGAAATTTATTTTTAAATCACAAACTTCTTATAGACATTTAGACCACGTTCTTGGAAAAGTTTTGAAAATTTATATTATCAAAACCTATTGATGTTCAAATTTTTCAGACAGATTTCAACAAAGACCTTACATACTTCAAAAATACAAAAACAATTAGAGGATAACTCCTAAAATCAAGAAAATTTCCAGGATTAACTTAGACACATAAAGCTGTCTCCATACCAAATTTCGTAATTTTTCAATAACATTAATCTTGCAAAATAATTTCGCATTTACCCTAATATGCTGAAACAGAGAATTTTCAACAACTTAAGAGTCAAATTTGAAAAATCATCACAAATTTCATACTTAATATCATAACTTGGCTGATGATGATCGGAAGGATGAAGACGTGGTGATTGGAAGTTTGCTGGAAATCGACTGAAAAGTGGTTATCGTGAATCGTGCCAATGTCAGATGTTGCTAAAACCTTAGTCAGAGTGTAAAAAATGTGTAGCCCCCTTAAGTGAACTTAGGCCTTTTGTAGTCCATGATCCACCTGTTGGAGGGTGGATCATATCCTCCTAAGTTTTTAGGCTGAAGTTTAGGACGCCCTCCTGGTCATTTTTTAACCTGATGTGGATTCAAATGGGAAGTTTGATGCTTTATAGACTTGGGCTTAGGCTTAGATCTCATGAAGGCATTGAGTTGGACTTTTGTAGGTCTTGGGCCTTTATATTTAAAAAAAGATATATTTTTTAAAAGATTAGGCTCTAGTCCTTTTGATGATGCTCAGATAACCCTTTTGGGCTTTTATGCGTTAGGCTCGAGCTTGACTTCTGAGACTTATTTTGGTTACTACAGTAAATAAATAAAATTTAGGTAAGTTTTGTTTATCTTTCTAATTATAATCTTTTTAAAAATCAATAACTAGTCTAATATTAATAAATAAAATATGTAGGCCGAATTAATTAAGAGTATATAAATATTAATGAAAATAATGTCTATTATATAAATTTAGAATAACCTATTAAATTCTTGAAAATTATTTGGATCAGATGAAAGATTATAGGGATTTTAGCAAATGTTTTATGCTGATTGGTCCATATTTTTTTTAGGTAATTGCATTGAAAATGAGTACATATAAATTTACTTTTTTTTTTCTGTGTGGCCAAAGTGGATCCGTATTCAATGTACATTTGACAAAGTTCCTTTGTTGACCAAATTTTTTTTTTTTTAATTTCAAAAGCTCTTTTTAATTTTTTTTTATGTTGTTTGGTTGCCACTTCGGTATAACATTTTAGAAAATTAAAAAAGTTATTTTTACATCTACTGAGTGAATTTTCCAAGTAGATTTTTTTGAGCTTTTAAAATCATTAAAATATCTATATAACCATATTATATTTTAGTAATTTTACAAAGTATTTTAACTTTAAATCATGTCATTTTAGGTAATACTATCATTTTAAAAGAGCCTTTTTAGACAACCAAACAACCGATATATTTTCTTTAAAAACTCTATTTGTAGAAGTTCTACTTCTAAGATCTATTTGGAAACATCTTCCAAACGGACCCCCAATAGAAATGCTATGTGTCCATAATGAGAAATTAAAACCTGAGATACTCTAAGGATGCGTTGGTGCACAAGTTGGATTGGACTATATTTATGAGATAGGATATGATATGATAAGACTAAATTTGTATTGTACTGGATTAAAAATAATATTGTCTTCTATTTTGTGTAGTATGAGATTTGATTAAATTAATTTTTACAAAAAATAAAATTATTTGTAAATATTTTTATAATTAAAATAATATCTTTTAGAATAAATCTCAATAAAATATAAGTATTTCAAATAATTAAATATATTTATATTAGATATTTGAAAATTATTTATAAATAAAATATATTATATTAATTAATTAATTATCAAAAATGGAAAAAGTTCAAGTTTAAAGGGGGGTAAAGGCACATGACTCAGGGATGAGTGTGGGGAAATGAGGATGGATATGTGTTTCATCCCCATCCTCATTTTCTTAACCTCTTCCCATCCCCATTAGGAAAAATGGGGATGAGGGAGTTTGGGGAAGGTATCCCCATCTCCATCCCCATATTCCCTGTTTGACCTGAAATAAAACAATTTAAACTTAAAATAAAATAAAAATTCAAATGAATATTGAGTTTGTTGACTAGAGTAAAAAAGTGTTAAATTATAGATTACAATTAGGGTTAGTGTAATATATTTTTTAAAAATAAGAATATATAAAAAATATATTTATATATAAATATTATATTTATTTTAAAATTACGAACGTATTATATATAAAAAATATTTTTAAAAAAATTATTTGAAAAATAGGGAAATGAAGGAAATGAGGAATGGGGAATCTATGCCATTTAAAAATGGGTATGGTTTTCATCTCCATCTCCATCCCCATTTATTTGGGATTTCTTTCCCCAAATGGGAAGGGAAATGGGGATTTGGGGCCCCATGGGAAAATACCCACCTCTTACAGGACTATCAAGTTTGGACGAAATATAGTTATGTCTTATGTTTTATATACTGTGAGATTGATTAGTATAAAATTATATTAAATTAATTTGACTAGAGAATTAACCGGATTTGCTCGTTATTCTTTGTAATCAATTTGGTATTATTTGGACTTCATACACCTTAGTTATATTGTGTAGTGTAAGATTTGGTATGAACTATTTTATATATGGGGACCTAATTTAATCCTATTAGGATTATGAGTTCTTTATGAGTTAGGATTTAAGGTTTCATACTATATCGAGGAGGTCCCTAGCTCATGTAATTAAGAAAATTTTAACTTTCCATGAGATCTGAGAAGGTGAGAAGAGAACAAAATATTCTCCTTTAACTAATTTTCTTGTTTATGTTATCAAATTAATTATAGGTTATTTTTTATATATCTAGTTATGCAGTTATAAATTCAGACACATCCAGCTGCATTTATTCATACTTATCCATTCAATATAGATTAATTAAATAGACACAATACGGTGTACCAATTTTGTCTAGTATGGACCATGCACAAAACAAGCCTTTAGGACATGAAAGAAGCAATTTCCCCATCAAGGCCTTGTGCACAAAGCTGATTTTTTAAGGGCGGGGGCCGCAGAGTTGTTACACTGGTGACTGCTTAATTTTAATTTTAAGTAAATATTACCGTAATGATCTGTTATGCCCTATCTATTAGGGAAACAAAAGAATAATTTGATAAACAAACTATCAACTTTTCTTTTTTTAAGCTATTACAATTAATTTCGGGTTTTAGGGAGACACGACTCGAACTCACAATCTCATTTTCAAAACAAACAATCAAATATTAAGTTATGCAAACTCCGTCCGACCAAAGTACAATGTAATCAAACATATAATACAATACAATTTTGGAAAAAAGCTACACCTTCCTACGTACAATCAATGTTGGTAATATTAAATAAATTAAAATAAAGCATTAATGCCGTAGAAGTACCATAACTTCAAAAGAACCTTAAGAGTTGTTTTTCTCTGTTCACTCACTGTAGAAAAGAAGGTTTTTGGTAGAAGTAAGACAAAGGATTAAATGTCAATCGAAGTGCATCAATAAAAAGAGCATATTGTTGACGGATGAACATGAGGACTACCACAGAAAGCAATTATGTTAAGAGAAAAAGTAAAACCTTGCAGTCCTTCTCGAAAGACCATAAAAAAAGTTGTGCAAAAAAGGACCATCATTGATGCTACTGATACGAAAAGAAATAAAGCCCTGACATCAACTTCAAAGGCAGTTGCCAAAGGAAATTATCAATTTTATAAGATGAGGTATGGATGGATATGAATGTTAGTATTGAGGTCAAAGAGGATACCAAAGATACCGCAACTGATATGGAAATATTTGAAGGAAAGTTGTTGATTGAAAATTGGAACTCCTGTATCTCCTACATTGCCACCTGGTATCGTTAAAGCTGCTGTGAAAACCATGGCGGCGATAAGCGTTGCCACAACCATTAATGAATTTGAAGTGTTTTTCATCCATTCCTCCCCTATTGACTTCAACTCGGCATGTTCCCTAACGAATAAATCCCAAGGCGTGTATGCATCATAATTTATAGCTTTAACGTCCCAGGGCGCGTAACTATCTCCACTGCCTACAATTTGAAAGCCATATAACAAGTACAACATATGAACTGGATAACCTTCATCCCCAAACTCTTTCTGAGGGAACCTTTCGAATTTTTAGAGAAAAACCATGCTCACTTTTGAAACGTTTCAAGCGTTACACTTAAAATGGTCATATATATATATATATATATATGAAAGAGTGGTACTGTCAATGTATGTTTACCTTAAACCACAACAACTCTCGCTGCATTTGAAGAGCTGCTCCTGGTGCGTCGAGTTTATCTCGTGGTCCCCAATCTTCCAGCCAATGCAAAATGTTGTTCCTATCACAATCTTTCGAAGCGATTATCAAATCCTAACTGAACCCAACTCGCTTACGAGTTTGAAGATATCATTTTGACGATGCAAAACAGCAATATGAAATATGCTATGTCCGCGGTGGTTACGTTGCCAATCAAGCTAGGATAATCATTAATAAGTATACTTAGAAACTCAGCATTTCCGATTTCTGCAGCAGCAAATATTAGTTGCCGAGGGGAACTAGTTAGATCTGAAATTTGTGAGTCATCACACAGTAACATGACTTCTTTCCAGATGCATTTAACTAGTTGAAGTGCTTGTGAATATAGCTTGCTGCGGCCCTTCTTGATACCTGAAACTGCCAGTCCCAGCAGTTTAATTAGCGTATCTTTCTCATTACATATTTTCAGTGACTACAATGAAAATGGACATGCTACTACACTGATAGAAAATTGGCCAATGCATCAGTTAATTGCCGCACTTGGATGAGCAAAAAGCCAAGACAACGGTTGAAATAAAGACGACAAAATAGTATTAACATAATGATTGAAAAACACACAACCGGTTTACACTGGTTATTAGAACCGCTAGTAACCCATTAACTATTATTGTTAATAATTAAAAAAATTTTAAAAATTATTGTATAAGATTTTAAATTAATTTTAAAAATTCACAAAAATATTTCAAATGATATTTATATGCTACATATTATGCCAATTTGTGTTTGATTTAAATATTTCCTAGTGGCTTTTTCATTAACAAATTCAAGTTTTGCCAATTTTTTCATTAAAAAAATGAATGTGAAAAAAAACTCAATATTCTCAAAAAAGTTATAAAATATCAGTTTTCAGATAATATTGAAGCCGTTTTAATAATTTCAACATTCAGATAAATGTTAAAGTTTGTTCTTCACTTAAACATTAAAATTGTTCATGGAACGAATTTAACGTTGAGATAGAAGTTAAAATTGTTCAAAGTTGTTCGTGAAATAACTTTAACATTCCTCTCAACACTATAGTTGTTCAAAGCTATGCTCACACGAATGTTGAACTTGTTCTAGGAACAACTTCACCGTTGAGATGGATGTCAAAGTTGTTTATAATTATAGTTGTTCTTGGAACAATTTTAACTGTTCGTATTAACGTTAAAGTTGCTCAAAGTTGTTCTTTCCACCAACAATGAACTTGTTCATGAAATGACTTTAATGTTGAGATAAATTTTAAAGTTGTTCATAGATTTCTTTCCACCAGTATTAAACTTGTTCGTGGAACGACTTCAATATTGAGATGGGTTTCAAAGTTGTTTAAAGTTATTTGTCATTGTTCTTGGAACAACTTTTTCTTTCAAATGAATGTTAAAGTTTGTTCAAGGAAAAGGACGTTAAAGTTGTTCCTCATATAAATTATTGCTTTTTTTCATTTAAATAATCTTTACTAATATTTTAGGATATTTTTATCTATTATTTTATTTTCTATCTTTATTTTTCTTAGAAAGTTATACAATTCTCTTATTACCTATTTGCTATTATGCATATCTCTGTCTCCAATTGTTTTTCATTTTTCCCAATATATTAGAATATTGACATAATTATTCATAATGATTTCAAGTATTCATCCACTTCACAAATTTTAAGAAAATCCGTATAATACTCAATTAACATTTTGAAATTTTATATATTTAATTGTAATTATATCATTATTAATATTTAATATAATATATCTATATTCTTAAAATAGTAAAATACTTTTTTAATTATATAATTCTTATAACTTTCTAATAACATTTTTAATTTTCATAATAATAAAAGTATTTATATTATGATACTTATAATTTTTAATAAATTATGATAAAATATTAAAATTATTTATTTAATTACTTTATTGATATTTTAATTCTTCCAATATTTAAACATTTTAAATTTTTTTACATTATAAATGTTTTTATCTATTTATTAGTATCTACTGTAAATTAATAATAATATATTATAAACTATTAAAAATGTGTACAATTATAATATTATAAGTTGATTATTATTATTATTATTATTATTTAGAACAATTATTAATTTGGGCCCTTAAAATTTGTATGTGAATATGTGATAGGTTTAAAATATTTAGGGTACTAACATTTGTTGAAGCAGCTTTTGAGAATTCCTCTTTGATTTTGATTGGTCAAGTCTAAAGATGCTAGATGCTTTCCAGCTAAGACATGCAATGCCGTCTCCTCATCTCTACCACGACTAATGGCGGTCTCTGGGTGACTCTGCACCAAATCTAGCGCAGTATCTGGTAAACAAAACATTGTACATCGTTAGTTAGCCGATAACAAAAATGTGAGAAACAGTGGCTAAGATTAGATGATATAGAGGAGAGTTTACCATACAAATCGGTGCGTATCAAATCAAGAAGCAACTGAACGCGGTCCCTGTCATTAAATTGATGTCTGGTTAATTGATAAAGGTACCGTGTCAAATACTTGTGACCAGATAATGCAGAAACATGAACTGGTAACATATCATCATTATCTCGGATCACAGCTAAGTCTTTATTCTTCTCCAACATTAACTTGCAAAGTTCCACCTTTCCAGAACCAGCTGCAAGACAAAAGGCTGTATATCCACTTTCATTTTTTAGAGCTAACTCCTCTGCTGTCATCCTAAGTACCAGTTCCTTCACAAAAAAAATGTGTTGTCCAATAGCTGCAATGTGAAGAGCAGTATCGTTTCCCTCTGTAATCCTAGCTGAAATATCATCTGGAAATTTCACATACATATCTTTAGCCGTTTCCCATTTACCTTTAAATGCAGCTCGATACAATTCTAAACGTCTAATTCTCCAAATTACGTCTGTCCAAATTGAAATAAGACATCATAAAATTTCTGATATTATATACACTTGCATGCATACAAAAGAAGGATATATATATTATATAAACTCACATAAATAACATCATTTTTTTTTTGTCTTAAAAACCAAAATTACAAATTACCAGACGATTGTTGACGAAGTAATGATGGTGGAGGAGCAACCAAGATCTCAATTTCATCTTCGTTTTGCTCAATTTGTGCTGCAACGGAGTTAACCTTCTTGCTTTCCATATAGTCTATATTTATCACAAGTATTTTATGTTGCATGATCAGCCAATAAACAAATTTATACTGGATGTTTCTATTAAATGTTATAAATATATGGGCGAAAATCATTTCCTTTTTTACTAATGTTTTCATTTTTGGGTCTTTAACTTTTTAAAAATCTATCACTCTCATCTTTGTGACTAAAATTTTAACAGTTAAATATGACAAAATATGCAAATTGATTATTTTGCCCTCAACTAAGGAACTAAATATCGAAAGATATACCGAAATATCCACAGATTGATATTTGCGTATTTTGGAGGGACCAAAATCGAAACAGACAAATATCCAATATCATGCAGAATATCCGAACATGTTCGAAATATCCATAAAATTTCCCGATATTCCTGAGATATCCCGATATTTTCGAAATTTTGTGATTTTTCCTTAAAACATTCATAGATATTTTGTAAACCATTGAAAAAAAATTAATCTTAAACACTTAAATTATTTTTAAAATAATATAAATTGAAAATTATTTTTAAAAAATCATTAAACAATAGTTAATAATAAATTTGGACAAAGAGTTAAATAATAAATGAGTTAATTACACTCAACCTCCCTGAGGTTTGGCTAATTACATTCGGAATCGAAGTTTGCATTAATGAACACTAACCTCCACTCACGTTAACGTTGACCGTTAAAATGACTGTTGACTTTTTTCAAATTTTTTAAATGACCAAAATACCCATGTCACAAATTTTTTTACTGTTCATTTTAAAAAAAATAATGGTGGAGATCCAATCTCCACCAAGAAAAAAAAAAAAAAAAAAAATTTTTTTGAACTTCATCTTCGTTCTTCGAAGATGAACTTCATCTTCGAAGAACGAACCCTTCTGGGTTCGAAGATCGAACCCTCCTGGGTTCGAAGATCGAACCCTCCTGGGTTCGATATTCATCGAACCCAGAAGGGTTCGAAGATCGAACCCTCCTGGGTTCATCATTCATCGAACCCAGAAGGGTTCGTTCTTCGAACCCTTCTGGGTTCGTGGAACCCATCGAACCCTCTGGGTTCGAAGATGAAGTTCAAAAAAAAATTTTATTTTTTTTCTTGGTTGGATCTCCACCGTCCATCATTGTTGATGGACGGTGGAGATCCAATCTGGATCTCACCATTATTTTTTTTAAATGAATAGTAAAAAATTTGTGACAGGGGTATTTTGGTCATTTAAAAAATTTGAAAAAAGTCAACGGTCATTTTAACGGTCAACGTTAACGTGAGGGGAGTTTAGTGTTCATTAATGCAAACTTTGATTCCGAATGTAATTAGCCAAATCTCAGGGAGGTTGAGTGTAATTAACTCAATAATAAATGGGTAAACCATGTGATAAATATTTCAAGCAACAACAAAAATATGCACTATCATCTGCAAATACTTATTTTTTTTTTCACTTCTTTATAAAAAAATCTCAATCAATTATGAGATTATACATTATTTTTTTGTTGAAAATAATGTTAAAAAAAATTCAAAAGGTATTTAGATTTTAGTTCTTTTCCAAAGAATCTATATGATGATGTTTCTTATTATTTGTTATTCTTTTGAATTTTTATAATTTCCCAGAGAATATAAATGGTTACCTATTGTTTGTTATTCTTTCAATTATTTATGCAAATAATAATGCATGCATTTTCACTCTATGTTTTCACTTACTCTAATAATTTAGCTTCTCTTCTTTCTTAGCGGTTCTCTCTTGTCATTTTTCATCAAATACTACACATTATAAATTTACAATCAATATTATTTTCTCTCTATATCTTCGTCAAATAATTAGGTGTGTAAATGTTCACTTTGATAATTATGATATTATAATTGTATAAAAATTGTAGATGTTGTGTGACATTGTTTCTAAAGCTCATTTAATTTTTCATCTTAATAAATTGATTGATACAGAATTAAATTTTATTTCGACAGGGAATTATATTACATAAGTCTGGTACTAATGTGATCCGGTATGGGAGTATTATAAATAAATATCGGGTAAACAAAAATAGTACTATATGCATCTTTTCTGGATAGATCATACAAAGTGAAGGAATAACTCGGTTTAAATATCATTTAACCGGTATTGAGGTGTACAAAAGCGTAAAAATATGCCCAAGTATACCACTAGATTTGAAAAAAAATTAAAATCTAAATGACAAAAAAATAAAGAAACATTGAAAATTTTTTTGCAAGGGTGATTGAAGATATTCAACAAGAATTAAGGGGAAACTTGTCTAATACAAAAGTTGAATATGACATGTATCATTATTCTGAAGTTGAAGGTTTGAATCCTGATGAGTGAGATGATTACCGTGCTGCAATAGAAGCATTCAAAGCATTTGAATAGCAAAGAGAGCAAGAAGCAAGAATTTGTGGAGGGAGGTCAAAGAGAGGAGAGAGTTCAAGAACTAGAGGTAGTAGCCAACCACCACAAAAAGTTCATCAATGTAGATCATATACTTTAAGGAATGAAAGAAAAGTTTTGGTGAACGAGCTGTTATTGCATCTAGAATCAAAATGCAACAAGATATATAATTTTTACTACAAAAATATATGTATTAAAAATAAATAATAATATCATTAAAAAATGATATTATACTTATAAATAATACATATTAATTTTTATTACAGCTTATTGGTAGGTAATATATGAGAATAGTGCTTCATCATTATGTGCAATAGCAGTTCGTATACTATCACAGAGAGCATCATCTTCTCTATGCGAAGGAAATTGGTCCACATTTGTTTTAATCCACACCAAACAAAGGAATCGTCTTGCTTACTCTAAGCTTGAATAACTTATTTATTGTTATTATAATATAAAGTTAAAGCTTAGAGTATAATGGCAGGGTAGGTTAACAGACAAAAATGCCCCTAGAACAGTTAAGTTTGACTAACGGTTGATTTCTTGGCTTTCTGCTTCTACAAGTTGCTTGATTTTTAGGAAGCTCAACACCATTGCTCTCGCACCATAAAGCAATCAGACTCTTCAAAACATAGTTGGGTGTCAGGGCTGTGTGCAGCTAAAAAAGATAAAGTAAATGAGACTGATTTTATGGATATACTTCAAGAAGCTGCTGAAGCAGTGGATAATAATGAAAATCCTATTTTTGACTGGGTTAGACCTGCCCACTAGGTTAATGAGGAGGAAAATCTCGATCTACATATTGATTCTCATGCTCGAGATATGGGAATAGATGAACTAGTAATTAGAGAAGAAGTTAGTGTAGATCGCGGAGTTACGTTTAGTAGCTCTTCTATTGACCAACATTTCTCTGATGAGAATAGTGGAGGAAAAGATGATGGAGTTGGTGAGGATGAGAGGGAATGTTGGAATATTGGTGCAACAATTAGGATGTTTATGCAGGAGGTTGGGATGCTGGTGTAGCAGGTTAGGATGTTAGTGCGGCGGTTGGAATGCTAGTGTAGTAGGTTGGGATGCTGGTGCAGGAGAGAACCATATCAATAAGATTTTGATCAAAACCGTGGTAGATAATAAAGAGGAATGAGTCAAATTGATAAATATTTTTTGACTATAACTTTTTCCTCAATGAGTACAGACACAGAAAATAGTTCTTTCGGTTATCCACATACAGGGTTAAGTTCGAAAGTACCAAATTATGGTAGTTATAGACCTTATGGTGGCTGTATTATATTTGATTATCCTTCGCCACAAATGCCATATGCAATACCTATGTATACAGATCAGCAATATCCACTAAATTGAGTAAATCCAAACTACCAAATTTATGGATCCATTAGAAGAGATCAAGCAACATACACATGGCATATTAATAACTACCTTCAAAGCCATGCAAGCACATTTTATTGGGAAAATTATTGTTCAAATCAAGATGAAAATGTAGATTATGTCCGTGAATGTAACATCCCAGGGGATTGCTTACATCCTAGGGGTAGGTCCCTAGCGACAGCCCTAGCGATTTTACTCAACGGTACTGTCCTCTTTGGCCACACATGTGCCTCAAGGTTTTCTTTCGCCTCCCTCTTTCGATTCGAACCTGGGACTTATCCATAAGTACCCAAGCCTTATCTATTGAGTACCAATTGAGCTACTAGCTCAATTGGTACTCAATAGATAAGGTTTGGGTACTTATGGATTTTTATTGTAACGTCCCGGGTCCTGGGTGCCGATCGGGCGATGCCCCAGCCCCAGTGATCGTTACGCACAGGTACTGTCCGCTTTGGGTGCCGATCGGGCGATGCCCCTCACGGATTTCTTTCGCCTCCCCCACAGAGATTCGAACCTGGTACTTCTCCATAAGTACCAAACCTTATCAAAGTGAGTACCAATTGAGCTAGTAGCTCAATTGGTACTCACTTTGATAAGGTTTGGTACTTATGGAGAAGTACCAGGTTCGAATCTCTGTGGGGGAGGCGAAAGAAATCCGTGAGGGGCATCGCCCGATCGGCACCCAAAGCGGACAGTACCTGTGCGTAACGATCACTGGGGCTGGGGCATCGCCCGATCGGCACCCAGGACCCGGGACGTTACAGTGAACCACCAAGAAATTTATTTTGTATTCAATTTCAAATATGTAATTATAGATTCATTAAACTATATTTTATTTTATGATAATCTTGTTTATTAAATATTTAATTTATTTATATTGTTTATAATATTATAAAAGTAAAATAAAATATTATTCTATTAAACACTTAATCTAAAAATTAGGTACAGACTCTATTTATGTTATAATTTACAATAAGTTCATAATTATGTTAATTTATTGTTAAATTATGATTCATTTGATGTATAATTACTTGTTTAAGATTATCCTAAAATTTTTACAAAATGTTTTTAACTTAAGATGCAAATATCCATATATTTTTTTTTTCAATTTTTAACAGAATATCCACCGATATCGATATTATTCCCCAAAATATCCATAAATTTAAAAGTCCAATACCAAAATTGATATTTTCTTCATTGCCCTCAACTTTAATTGACTGGGTTAAAAATATAATTTTTCCTTTTATTTTTTAAAATTTAATAAATTAATCTTAACTTGTACATCCAATAAAAATCTAACATGTGTCACCAATTACTTTTTTTTATTACAATAATTAAAATTATTAAAATACACAAAATTTATAAGAAAAACCCTTACATATAAACAAAAATGATTTAAAACTAACTTGGCAACCAAATTAAAAACCTTTTAGAAAAATAAATAAATCATAAAATTAAATAGCTAATTTATAAAAATTCAATAAATAACATTTTAAATTAACATTAAAATATATAAAATAAAATTATATTAAATAAAAAATTAAAAAGTAAAATAAATTATTAAAGTAATAAAAAATTTTTAAAAATAATTTTTAAAAATGTCAAGAGGAGGTATTATTATTCTTAAAATTTATCAGTTTTTAATATTTATTTTTAAAACAAAAATAAATTAATAAAAGTAATTTTTGTTTAAACAAAATAAATAAAAATATCGGTTAAAAAGTGATAATTTAAAAAACATTAGGGATTAAAATGCTTTTCGCCCTAAATATATTTAACTTTTTGGCTTTAGATTTATTACAACAATTAGAGGAGGCCACGGCTAGATTCGAACTAAACCGAAAAGTTTTCAGTTTTCAAACATTGAAACCGGTTTAAATCAATATAAAGATGTGAACTGAACTAAAATGATTTGATTTTACTTGGTCCGGTTCGATTCATATCGGTTTTGTTTACAAACTATAGTCATCAAAAATCACATCTTTATTCATCAACAAACTTAAAAAAGAAAAAAAACATTGTTTTCACCTGAACAATGTCAAGCACACTAAAAGCACACATTTTTACATCGTTTTAAAGGTTAATCCAACAATTAAACCCCTTATCAAAGTTGTGCTACTAGTTAAATCCATAAGCACATATTTTGAACAAAGCGTTGGCTAATAGCCGAACACACCTTTGCACATTAACCAGAAAAGCATCCAAACAAAAACAGAATGGACCCAGAAACATTAAAAAATAAATAAATAAATAAATAAATAAATAAATAATTGGTTCAACTCAATTAAGCAAAACAAGATAAAAAAAAATGAATATATGTGCTGAAGTTATGTTCATAATAAACAAACACGAAAATCACAAATTGCTAGTAATACAAATTTAAATCCCCATAACAAAACAATGGTTAAACTCATACAAATTTGAAGAAATTACCTAGTTTCGGTTGGAAATGTTGAGATCCACAACTCGATCTAAATGAAAATTTGGAAAGGCCTCAAGTAGAATGGAAGAGAAAGGAGCACAACGAAGAATGAGACTTAAAAGACTGAAACTGATTCTTTCAAAATAGAACTTAATGATATTTATTGTATTACTCTTTCGAGACGTCGAGAGTAATGCTAGACATTATAATTAAATAGATATAAAATTATTATTCATTTACTAATTATTATATTATAATTTAATATATAAATTAAGATATATATAATTATTTGATTATTTAATAATAATTGTCAGGTATACCAACTGATATTGATATAATACTCCCGCCAAACGGGACTTGGTCCATTACCGATTAATAAGCTAAGCAACTTGAAGGTTTAGGTCAACTTGAAGGCTTAGGTCATCGTGTTTATGTCAAATGATGACATCATTGTAATTGTCACATATGCTTAGTTTACCTTAATTCTTAACCTATGGATTGAATTTATAAATTGAACAAAGACCCATAATATATCGAGATTATTTTAGAATATATAAACAATGAAATTGTTATTTTTTTTTAGCTATTACATTAACATTAATTCAAGGGGACTTGGAGAAAGAAGACTCGACTTAAACTTATAACCTCTAGATATAAGTGTGAGGAATATACTACTTGGCCAATCTTATCTTATCGATGAAATGGGTTGAGATAATAGAAAGTGAGGAAACTTTTTTCAAACGGATTTTTTTATTAAAAAAAGTGTTTTTTTTTTTTGGAGATCAGTACATTTAGGTCTGGTAATTTTTTTTATTTTTTATTATTTTTATTAAAAAACCAAAGTAGTATTTTTAATTTTATTTTTTAAAATTTGAAAACGCGCCAGTAGTATGTGTGTAAAAAAAAGATTTGAAAAATAATTACTGAACATGTATTTATTTTTATTTTGTTAACAAGAAAAAGAAAAACACCTAGTTTTCTTAGTTTATTTTTTTGTTTACCGGACAGCCCCTTATTTAAAAGAAATGATAAAAAAATAAGGAAGAAATGTGACCTTGTGGTCAAAATAAACGTTAAATACTAATAACAATGCACAAATAAACGCGTAAGAAGATTAATTGGTTGACGCGGTCAATGAAAGCGCGCCTAGTTTTAGGGTTGTAAGATACATGTAATATTTTATTTGTTACCAACCAACATTTTTCCCTTAAAATATTGCATGTATCTAACAACTTTTCCCTTCTCTCGCAATATTTTATTTGTTACCAACCAACATTTTTCCCTTAAAATATTGCATGGATCTAACAACTTTTTCCTTCTCTTTCTTCTCCCTTTCTTCCCACCATCATCCACCATCTCCTATTGTAGATTGTAATTTTGGTAAGGTAATGATACCAGTACTACAACCTATAAATCTAGATAAATATAATCGGTAGATTGTTTGGAAATTGAGGTAGTACCGGACAAGTGTACTCTGATAATTAAGTCAATAGACTATAGATAATGATAAGAAAATAGTATAATAGATATATGAATACTTCTTGATAGTTAATGTCATTCTAATTCTAATGGTGATCGGAAAGATGGTAGAATGGTGATCAGAATTGGCCGGAATGTGATCAATTCCAGAGAATTGTCTCACTTGCTTTAAAGCAAAGTATTATTTAAAAGGATAAAATTGTGTGAACCCTTACTCTGAGTAAGGGTTGCCTTTATATCTTGTTTGCAATGCTTCCGTTGGTGAGAAGATCACTTGCCATTGATTGTAGGCGAATATCTCTAGCCTTTCAACTAACGATTTGACTTACTCTTCATTTTGAACTCATTATCTCCCGATTCTGGGTTGTTTTATTATGTTGGGCTTAGTTAATTTTTGGGGCCTTTGTGCTTAAGCTTAAGAGTATTGGTTTTTATAAAAGATTAGGCCTTGGGCCCATTTGGTATAACTTGAATCCATGAGTTTCTAACATGGCCTTGTACTACATATATATTTGGACCTGATAATTGGGCTTAGTGTCTATTTTTGCCAGTACAGTTTGCTCCCAAACTACTTGATTTTAAGGCCTAAGCCTATATCAAGAAGTTTGTCTTGTCATTCGACTGTGTTGAGTAATAATGGAAGAATAAGCCATTCTACTATAGCCGGGCGACTTGGTAATTGCTGATTCTTTGTTCAACCTTTGAAAAAGGTCTTGCTTTGCTCGACTGTTTTTGCTACAATCGACATAGTCGAAGGTGATGGACCTCTCTTTAAAGCTAGGTCAAAACTTGTGGGATGGTGGTTCGACTATCTTATCAATGGTTGTGCAGTGATAATCATCTTACGTTGGTCGACTAGTGTCTATAGAAGGTTATTATTGTTAGTCATATAGAAGAAACAGCGATCGACCAATGTAATAGTCTTCTAGTGTCTTGTCAACTATTCTTTGATCACATAAATGGAAGCAATCAACAGATCGACCCATGTAAAGGTCGAATAGCATTTGTTGACTGATCTTTGATCATTCAAATGGAAGCAATTAATAGTTGACCAATATAATGGTCGACTGTCGTGTGTCGACTATTCCTTGATCACTTAAATAGAAGTAATTAACAGTTGACCAATGTAATGGTCGACTGGCATTTGTCGACTGATCTTTGATCGCTTAAATGGAAGCAATCAATGGTCGACTGGCGTTAGTCGACTGATCCTCAATGTAGCCCATATAAAAGGAGACAAATGATGCTTTGGTTGTTCTTTCGATGATCAACGAAAGAGAGAGTCGACTGTATTAGAATGTTAAATGATGAGTGGGTGCCAGCTTGTATGTAAGGTGAAGCGACTGCCTAATACGTGGTCATGTCATAAATGCATATCGAGAGGCTGAGAAAATGTTTTAGTTTTTGTTCTGACGGTTATGGGAGGGCATGCCTAATGAGTGGATGCCACGTCATTGTCTAGTACTTTGGCCTCCATCTTTTTCCCGCTTCTTCTTTGCTTACCTCTTCATTTCATCATTTTTTCTAAAAGTTAGAATTTCTAAAGAGAGAAATAATACAGTACTTTTACAGTTTTTCACTGGCCATTGTTGTGGAGCTTTTTTTTTTTCCTATTTTTGGAGCTTTTTTGCTTTGTTTTTGGGTAAGATTCTTGGCCTTTGCTCTGTTTATTTTTGAAGTGCTTCAGTTTTACTTGCTTTTTGCTTTGTTTTCTTTTTCTCTATGTATTATTTGCAAAAGTTTCTTGTTTTTTTCCTTAAAGTTCTTGTCATGGGTTTCGAAGCGAAGTGTTTGGATTTAAGTTTTGTT
Source organism: Xanthoceras sorbifolium (assembly GCA_003430845.1). Classification (NCBI taxonomy): domain Eukaryota; kingdom Viridiplantae; phylum Streptophyta; class Magnoliopsida; order Sapindales; family Sapindaceae; genus Xanthoceras; species Xanthoceras sorbifolium. The sequence continues at coordinate 29,157,021 of CM010618.1, forward strand.
CTGTTTTGATTTTAGGAACCTCATACATACTTGTTTGTCGAGTAAGTCGAGGACTAACAGTAGGTAGATATAACTATTTCAACTTTGTGGTTGAGTGAACCGACTATATGTAGTCGAGCGAATCAATTGTAGGTAGTGGAAATTGAATTGTTTACTAAAAGTGGTCGATTAAGAATCGTTGAATGCAAATGGTCGAGAGTAAGGAGTCAACTGCATAAGGTTTACTCGTGGGAGTTTGGTTGCAAGTAATCGGACATAAATGGTCGATTGTAGGTAATCAACTATGAATAATCGACTACCAATGGATAGTTATAAATGGTCGACTCTTCGTAGTCGATTATGAGGGGCTGACCTTAAGTGGTCAATCAAGATAGGTCGACTTTTTTTTTTTTTCGACTGTAAGTAGTCAACTATAAATGGATAGCCATGAATGGTCGACTGCTTGTATTTGTATTTTACTGTACTAACTGAGTGTTTAACTTTGGTCGATAGATCATAGGAGATGTCGAGTCACGAGAGAACGAACCAAGGGTCTGAAACCAGTACGTTGGGTAGGGACTTGGTCGAGAGGTTGAGGGACTCTTGGGGGGATTCTGCCAGCAAATGGGCATTAGTAACTGTAGTTGATGCTCGACAGGAAGAGAAGGTCGATGGGATTATTTGGACCATGTATGAGAGCGTTCCTACGAAGGTGGTGGCGCAACCGACGGCGATCGTAGTTGTAACATCCTGGATTTCGGATAATTAATTTCATATATGTGAATATAAATTTTGTAATTGGAAGGGGTGTAAATGTAATTAAAAGTATGTTTATTTTTATGATTACCAGGTGGACCAGATGGAACGGTCCAAAAATGATGCAAGAAAAAGGAAAACCGAGGCAGTGAGCATCGCGATCTGGTCACCGCGACCACAGGTCGCGATGACCTGCTCGCGGTGAAAAATGTGATTTTTGGCAGTAAGCATCGCGACCAGTCACCGCGACCACAGGTCGCGATGAATTGCTCGCGATGAAAATGTCAAATTCTGGTAGTGAGCAACGCGACCACCAGCGCAACCATGGTACCGCGAGGTGTGCTTGCGATGAAGGCGGTGGAAATGCTCCAGTGAGTACCGCGACCTGGTGGCGCGACCACAGGTCGCGACGACCGAAAAATATTAAAAAAAAAAAATTTTGGCTTCTGCGAGAAGCCACAAAACAGACAGAGGAGAGAAGAGAGAGGAGAGACCGAGAAGAAAGAAAGAAGAGAAAGAAGAAAGAAGAAGAAGAAAGAAGAAGAAGGAAGGAGAAGAGAAAGGAGAAGAGAAAGAAGAAGAAGAAAGAAGAAGAAGGAAGGAGAAGAGGAAGAAGAAGAAGAAGAAGAAAAGAGGAAGGAAAGAGAAAAGGAAGTGTAGGAGAAAGAGAAAAGGGAAAGGAAAAGGAAAAGAAAATCGTAGAAACGTGATTTGTCGAAAGGAAACGGTATCCAGGTTGGTGTACCTTCGTTTTCGAAATTTTTACGAAAAGCATTAAGTGTTTCTGGTTTGAATCTGAGATTTATTCGAAGATTTTCACTCTTATGTGTTGATTTTATTTTCGTTGAATGATTTCGTTGTTGATCGTATTTTCATTATTTCGATTTCGTGGAAATTACTTGTTTTCGATTATTGTATAAATATTGTTGATTTTCCCATAAAAAATTTATGATATTGAAATCGAATGTTTCCGTTGATTGTAAATATAGTGACTATTTGAACAATAGTTTATCGAAACGGCCCTAGGATACTTAGACATAGAAATGGATATAGGAGGTTGGTATACCAGCTGGGTTCAGTGAGCAGTACTGCGCCGATATTGATATGCGATTGATGACTATTATGTACCTCCTCATGGATTCGTCTAGGGGCAGGGAGACACGTACCTCCTCATGGATTCGTCCTGAGGTTGGGAGACACGTACCTTCCTAAAGATTCGTTCCTGGGATAGAGAGTTATGTACCTCTCTAGGTTCCGTACCCTCGGTCCTAGAGTAGGGAGATACGTACCACTCTTAGGATTCGTCCTAGGGTGGGAGTTCGACCCATATTCCAGTCCTGGCTTATGTTGAGTATTCTAGAGGGCCAGAATTGAATTGAAATAAGTGATATGTTTATACGTGTTTTCGACAGCGATTTGATACGTTTATTTTAATGTTTATATAAAACTGTTTGTAAATGAATTGAGTATGATTATAGATTTAGTAAATGATTTTATATGATTTTCATTAGTAATGTTTTCCTTGTGTTTATATGAGATATTTATATTATGACATGTTATGTTATGATTTTAATATTCGAGTTTAGTGTACACCCACTAAGCTATATGCTTAGCGCGTTAGTTTTGTTTCTAACGCATAGGTACCAGGGATCCTGAAGAGGCAAAAGACTGAAGAGGAGTTCCTGCGGACAGTGGAGTAGAGTCACATTTTTGGGTAGTTATATTGTTGTCGTATATATATTCTGTAAGCATGCATATACAGAGAGTTTGTAATTAAGTACTGTAATTAATTATTTTACGATTTCTGTCTTTTATTATTAGAATGTTTGTAAGTATTAAATTCTGAATCGTTTTATTTTATAAACTATGTTGGAAAGTCGCACTAAACGGCAGAGTGCGCAATTGTTTGAAAATGATATTGAAGTGTTGTTGAGAATTGTATTTGATTTGAGTTGTGGAAAAACAGGTTTTGGAAAATCCGAAAAACAAACGGAACTCTGCCGAAATTTTTGTAAAAAGTGTATTTTGATGGGCTCACTCGAAAATGGTTTTAAAATTATAAATTATGTGGTTTTTCCAATAATTTGAAAATTGATTCGATGGGCTCACTAGAAAAGTCGTTTTGAATTATAAATTAATATGCATTTTAAGTGGTTTGAAAGTTTTAAAGTGAATTGAGAAAGTTTTGAAAACCGAATAGCGCTCCCTGAGTCGATCCAGCCGGGTCGGGTCAGGGGGTGTTACAGTAGTAGTCAAACCACACGAGTTTTTGAACAAAAAGGTAAGGCAATCTGAGCTAAACAGGCCTTTGGAATTTCTCATATCTAACCCCTCCAGTAGGTTAGTCGAGGCTGATCTAACCCATATAAGGTTCACTTATGGTATACCTGAGTCTTTCCAATTGAGGTTACCAAAGAAAGAAGAATGTCCTGACTGGTTGGTCCCCGGGTAGACATGCTTTTATGAGCATATGTTTATAATAGAGCTTCGACTACTTGTACCTCATTTAGTTCCACAACTGTTGGATCACTACGAATTGGCCCTAGCCAAATTATGCCAAATATTTGGAGAAATCTGTTGGCAGTCGAGCATCTATGTGAGAAGAAGTCGATTGAGTTTGGTTTGTCTTACCTCTTCTACACTTATTCCATCAAGGAACATGAAAAAGAGCGTGGTAGGTACTCCCTGTATTTGTGGTCGAACCGGTAACATCTCATAACTGAGTTGACTACAAATGCTCGATATTGGAGAGACAAGTACTACTTTGCAATAGGGGATCTAGTCGAGAACCCAATGGGGGGCATCTCCATATGTTCTTTCTAGAAGAATGTGATGGGTAGAAAATAATTGTTTTATCATATAACTAGTGCATAATAGGTTTTAAAAATTTTCTTTTTTATTGAAAACAGTTTTCAATCAGGAACGAATTCCAGTATATATGCAGAAAAGAATTTCTAAGCTACAATACCTTTTTCGTTGCTTTCAAATCTTTGACTCCTTAATTCACCACCAGATCTTTCGAACTATGACTCACGGTCTGCCAACGCGTGTATGGGCGCGTCGCGGTAAGAGATGGAAGATACAAAAAAAAAATAATAGAGAAGACTTCTTCTTCTACATTGGTCGGCCGAACCCCTGCAAGAAAAGAGTCAGAAAAAATTATTTTTTCTTTTCTCTCTTTCTCTCTTAGTTGGCCGAATTTGCCATTTCTTTTTCTCTTAGGTTAGGTCAAATTTTTCAAGCAATATAACATTTATATACTAGGTACTTAGGGTTTCAGTTTGACCAAGTCAAATAGGATTCTAAATCCTTTTGTTTTGGTCTCCCTAGAGACTTGAACCTGTAACCTGTGGGAGAATTAAAATAATCAAATTATTTTAATTCTTTTTGTCCCTGTCACATTTTGATCATGTAACCTCTTATTTAATAAATAGAATTTAATAATTCATAATTATTAATATTCTTTTAATTTATTAAATAGCCAATTAAATAATCGTATTATTTAATTATTCTTTTTAATTAAATTGTGTTACTTTCGTAACACTATTAACTGGACAATCCAATTAATTTACCGTGACCTTCATTACCAACAACCATAAAGGCTAGCAAGAGGACCTAATGGACTCACAGTTTTGAGCTCCAATAATACTCAGTAATGTTAATTAAACTCTTTAATTAATATTTTATGATTATTAATCTCGGAGTTATTCAACTAAAAACCCGAGACTGCACTCTTAGAACTGTAGACGTGTTTATACAATCTGAAATCTCAGTGTTCATTGATATAGTTATTTTCATATAGAGTGATCATCCACAAGTAATTCATAGCTAAAGCTGGGTCATAATGTCCGCTATATCCCTCTAGTTATATCTATTCCTTTAAGCATCGTTGATTCTATAATAAACAATTAAATCATGTATTCCTCACAGAAGAAGGAAAGACCTCATAAATGTTTAAGCCTTGAATAAACCCTTAAGAGAACTATTCATCTACTTCAATCAAGAATGAATGGATTCCACTATTGTGTTCACAACTTCACAGCCACAAGCTAAATCGCAACTCCAAGATACAGAGGTATTGGTCGAGAATACACATCGACCTCACTCATGGTAAATAAAAAGCCACGATCCAACCTGAAGGAGTCGATAAGATACTCAGAATTAAGATCACCTATAAATAGTCATCGTTTATCGCTATAATATGAATCTCATCTACAAACGGATCTCGGTGAGAGATTCATATAAATCGTGGCCTAGTCCTATATGATCTCATCATATAAAGTGCCTCCATTATCATGTCAACTACATGAGAGGTCTAGGATTAGACTACCGTACATTACAAAATGGACTGCAACAGTAGATTAACCACAAACAAAGTATCCAGTTTTGTTTGCTCTCTACGGACTCTTTAGATTGCATGTCTCAAAATGAATCCTACTGTATATGACTTTCATATACTTATTCTGACATTACATCTTGCAATCTTGGATGTTCTTGCACAATATGAATGTATTATTTGAATATAAAATGCTTTTAAACAAGAATGATAAAATCGATAATTCTTATTAAGTCTAAAACGTTTACAAATACAAGTTTTAGAGCACAAATCCTAACAGAATGTTGGTAGGCTTGTTGGTCGAGCGTCTTTTTCTTAATAATATATTTTCTAGTTCTAACGTGTCTTGTGTTTTCTTTTTGTAGCATCCATAGCTAGAGCACAGGTGGTTGAGGGTATCAACTATTTGAACCGGGCCAATATTGTTCTCATCTATAGTAAGAAGGAGCACAGTTGGAAAACCATCTTGGACAAATGGTTACTTCGCAATAATCGATTGTACTCACCTATAGTAAGAAGGAGCACAGTTGGAAAACCATCTTGGACAAATGTTTACTTCGCAATAATCGATTGTGGAAGCATTCAATCCTTAATGAGAAAGGGTAATCCTTTCCCTTTACTCAAGCATTTGTTGAGTATGTTAGGGCCAGGAAAAGCATCAAATGCTTGTTCGATACCAAGTTCATAAGCCTTATCACTGACGACGAGAGCAATTTCGCACAAGCTCTAATGTTGAGTCGAGTCAAGATCTCTACTGGTGCAAAGGCCTTAAAGCTCCAACAGATGAAGAAGTGTCGAGGCAAAGCTAAAGTGGTCGACTCGAGGCCTAGAGATGAGCTAGTCGTGAGGCAAATTTTGTAGCTTGTTTCTCTCTTATATGTCTTACTTGCGTGTGGTCAACTAGTCGAATGAAATCAAACTGATGGAATAGAATACCATCTGATATTGAATGTTATTTGTAGTCGACTAGTCGAGTGGTAGCTAGTCGAATGACAATGAAATTGATGGAGTAGAATACCAAGAATATTAATCGTATCAATCATGTATTTTGTGCAGCCTAGTCGACTAGTTGACTTAAAAAGAATGATAACAGAATGCGATATGGCTTGATATACTTATGGCTTTGACCAAGTCGAGTATCAAAATTAACATGTGTTAATAGTCGAATAAATGTTGAATAATTTACAACATCAAATATCAGTCGACTTAGTCGAGTAAAATACAGTAAAGTAGAGAACACACTTATGTAAAATGTGGTTTCTTAAATAATTTGAAATTTTTTTGATAAGTCTTGAAGACTTGTATTGATCCGTGATAGTTTCAATGGAGTTGCGTTAGCCGAACGAGTCGAGTAATTTATGTATTGTATATTAAGCCGTTCGATCTTGTCGAGCCTCTCGGGGAAGTTCGTGGTCGAGTAGGTCAAGTAAGCTTGAGGGAATATGATATTCATCTTGCCCCTCGTTTAAGTGTGGTTCCTTTAGTTTCACACTTGAACTTTGAGTCGAATGGTTGAGCGTGGCTGACTTAACCCTTAAGTGCAGGATTGCTTAGTCAAGTAACTAATTTGAAGTTATGGTTGATGAGAGATATGTTCCTTGAATGTAGAATGGTTGTGCTACATCAACCTGCATAGAAAAGGGTTAAACCCAACGGCCCTCCAATGCCTAAGTCAGTTTCATTTTATTTAAGATAAAATTAAAGAAAAACTTAAAGACAAGGGTTTTAGAAATGATACGGTTTGAGATGGATCTCGTTCTAACTATTGTTGATTTCTCTATCGTCCATGCATCGTAGCTTATATGCACTTTGTCCGGTTACCTTTGTGATTTGGTAGGGTCCCTCTTAAGTAAGTTGTAGTTTGCCTACTCCTAGTTCTTTTGTTCCTTGGAAGACTCATCATAGGACCCAGTCGCCTATCTTGAAGGTTCAAACTCAGAGGTTCTTGTTGTAGTGTTGAGCGATCCTCTGCGGGTAGATCGCGAGCCATAGTAGGGCTTTGTCTCTCCTTTTGTCGATGGTGTCAAGCTCTTTAGTCAATTCTTAGTTGTTCTGTTCCTCGATCGCATGCTCGAACCGGTAGGTTGGAAAGTTCACTTCTGTAGGGATGACCGCTTTTGATCTGTAGGCGAGTGAGAATGATATTTCCCTAGTTGAGGTCCTAATAGTCATACGGTAAGACCATAAGACGCTTGGTAGTTCATTTGCCCATTTACCCTTGCACTGGTCGAGCCGTTTCTTGAGGGTAAAGACAATTGTCTTGTTGTTCGTCTCAGCTTAACCATTGGCTTGAGGATAGCGTAGGGCCGAGTAGCTTAACTTGATGCCCTATTTGTCGTAGAAGTCTTAGAAGTCGAAGGAAATGAACTGAGGTCGATTATCTGTGACGATCTCCTTCGATATACTATAACAGCATATGACATTCTTCCAAATGAAGCTCTTGACTTCTTGATCTTTGACCTTTTGGGAGATTTTGACTTCAACCCACTTTGTAAAATAGTCTATCACTGCAAGCATGAATACTCATCCACCTGATGTGACTGACATCTTTCTTACTATGTTCATTCCTTATTTCAAGAAGGGCCATGAAAAAGTAATGGGGTAGAGTTGTTCCGGTGGTAAATGCGAGATTTGAGCGAAGTATTGGCATGAATCGCACTTTTTCACATAGTCATGTGAGTCTGATCGCATGGTAGACCAATAGTATCCAGCTATGAGTGCTTGATTATCTAAGCTTCTGCCATCTGAGTGGTTCTCACACTTGCCTTCATATAGACCCATGAGTATCTAATGTGCTTCGGTCGAGTTGACGCACTTGAGGTAGGGTCCGGAGTATGATCTGTTGTAAAGCTTTCCTTCGATGACTAAGAACCTTGCAGCTTTGACTTTAACCCTACATGTCTCGTTCCAGTTGGATGGTAGGGTGTCGTTGATAAGGTAGTCGACTATGGGGGTCATCCATGTGTGTTAAACTGCAATTGGTAAGGTTTCTTCTTCAGATTGCTTCCATACAGCTGGCCATTAACAAAGACCATGAGGATGGAACGTTTGTTAGTCGTGTTGAGTGTCGAGCCAAGGTTAGCCAAGGCATCCACATGAGAATTCTTTGACTTGGTCAATGTTGAATGACTTGAACGATGCCTGTAGTTATTTTACAAGTGTGAGGTAGGACGTCATCTACATGTCTCTAGCTTGGTGTTGGCTCCATTTCTTGATCAAAAATGGGACTCCATCTTTACCTATCTTTACCTACTGTTGTTCCGTTCCCTGGTAATTATCGGTTGTTTTTAATATTTTTCTTTAGTGTGCAAGTGTAAGGATCCAAGTGAATATTTTATATAATTTTAGGGCAAAAGTATAATTTTAGTAACTTGATAATAAAGGTCTAAGTGAAAGCTTCTTAGACTACTGGGGCAAAAGTGAAAATATAGAAAGTTAGTTTAATGAGCTTACTGAAACGGTGTCGTTTTGATGAAAGAAAAGAAAAAAAAATTATAAGTTAAACGTGCATTTTGCACCGTTTAACCAAAGCAAATAGTAGGCACGCGACTTGCAAAGCAAACAACAGGCGTGCGACTTGCACACGACTTGCGCGCAAGTCGCGGCCATGCAACTTGCATGCCCTAGCAGGTTGCTTTAAAAAGAAAAAAAGGGCGCAATAGCATGAGGGAGTAGGAGGAAGCTTAGGACAGAGGCGAGCTGGGGCTGTGAGTTGCGTGAAGAGAAAAGAAAATAGAGCCAGATCAGCAGCACCACAACCTGCAGCTGGGGAGAGAGAGAGAGAGAGAGAGCTCCGGCCAAGAAGAGAGTTGCAACCAAGATGGAAGAAAAAGAGGCTGCCAAGGGAAGAAGAAGAACCAGCAGTTTTGAGAGGGAAGAAGCACAAGAGACCACTCGATTTTGGAGACAGAAAAGAGAGCATAGGGAGAGGAAGAAGAAGAAGGGATTCTTAGCAACTAAAAGACTAGAAGTCACGTGGATTTCTCTACACGGAATCGGCGAGTCATTCTGTTTAGAGTTTTCATTTTCCTTTTAATATTTGTTTCCTTTTATATTTATTTGATGTCTTCAAAGTTGATTATTATATTTTATTTGGATTATATGAATATGCACTAATTTTATATGCTAGGATGATGATGGATCTATTTATAGAGTTTTGAACAGATTTATAAATTGTTTTGGTGTTGATTATTACTTGGTTGAGTGGTTGTTTTGTTTTTAATACTTTTAAGTGTAATGGCCTGTATTTAGATGATTTTGTTATTATGAGTTATGAATTGAGAGGTTACGTTCACAACGTGTTCATTAAAATGTCCACCATGATTTTAAACTTAAATAGAGATATATTAACTTATTTTCTGTGATCATTGTTTGTGTTATTGTCATTAATGCATTTTCATAAAATTGGATATTCATCGAGAGATATGACATTAGTGTATATAGGATAGGTTCGATTTATCGAGAGAGAGGACTTTGAACAATTTAGTTAACACGATCATCAACTAGTAATAACTCATTTTCATTACATTTTTATTTCCATTTATTAGGATATAATTAGTGAAATCGAAAATCTTAGCTAGCTCTCTCTTCGATCCAAGTTTCACTTTTTATTTTGTTTTGTTTAGTTTAATTCATTATTTCCGCAACTATTTTGATTTATTCAAATAGATATAGACTTGGTTAATTTTAATACTCAATGTCTAAATATCCCTGTGGAGACGATAATTTACTCTCATTGTATTACTTATGTCGACCCTGTATACTTGCGGGTACAAAGAGGTGTAACACTTGGTAGGACCCTTGCAACTGTTTGACTATTAGTTGAGAATCGCTTTTTACCTTGAGTCGCTTGGTCTTCATGTCTTTGCCCAAAGTCAGCCCCGTTATAAGAGCTTCGTATTCTGCTTTGTTGTTTGTCATCTTGAACCCGTAACGGATGGATAGTTCGAATACTTTTTCATCGAGTGAGATGGGGACTATGCCGAGCCCTCTGCCTTTGGCGTTGCTTGAGCCGTCGACCCCGAGGGTCCACTTGTCTTCAGTAGAATCGTTTGTTAAGATGAGCAACTCATTCTCGACTTGCGGACGAGTGCCTGGTGTGAAATCAGCGATGAAGTCGATTGATACTTATAACTTGATCTCAATTCGAGATTGGTAGTTGATGTCGTGCTCGCTCAGTTCTACAGCCCACTTGACTAGTCAACAAGATAGTTCGGGTTTATGTAGAACGTTTTTGAGTGGGAAGGTAGTTAGCACATTGATAGTGTGACATTGAATATATGGCCTTAGTTTTCTTACTGATATGACAAGTACAAGGTGTAACACCCCCTGACCCAACCCGCCTAGACCGAATCAAGGAGCGCTACCCGTTTTTAAAAATTTTCTGACTTAAGCTAAAATAATAACTTTGAAACTATATATTATATTTTGAAAAACGGTCAAATCAAATTTTATAAAAATTTTGCTAAAGTTTCCTCTGTTTTTCTAAATTTCCAAAAACCTGTTTAATAAAATAATAATTTCCACAAACATACACTTCAAAAATCCATATTAAACATTTTACGCACCCTTCTAATTTTTGGTGCAACTTTTCCAATCATTTAAACAAAACAAATAAATAAACGACAATCCAAAAATAATAAAAATTACATGCTTTTAGACAACATAAGAATTTAATATTTATAAATATTTACATTCCTTTGTATATGCATGCTTAACATATACATATATATATATATATATGTATGTATGTATAAAGTAAATAATAATTACCTAAAAACTTCTGGAATGATGTGACTCTAGTTCTTTTTTCTGCAGGTGTCACTTTTCAATCTTTATCTTATCTGGAATCCCTCTTACTTACACACGATAAAACTTAACGCGCTAGCAAATTTTGCTTAGTGGGTGTACACTAAATATATTTACAAAAATCCTATAATAACATTTATAAACATGTTTTCACAAAATTAAATATCAAATGCATATCGAAACATAATATTTAATTAAAATCAAACGAATTATGTTTCATAATTATATAAAAGGAAATAAAACTCTTTTCCATAAGTTCATAATTTTTTTTTTCATGTACAATCACTCCTTTTCAATCCAGGCCCTTGGTACACTTAATATAATTTACTGGACTGGAATATGGGCTGTTCGACGTTATGCACTCGGTGTCTGTCCGTCGAACCTAAATCCATATAAGCTCCTAATTCGACATCGGACCCTCAGTAACTACCCGTCGAATGGTATCATATGCATCTATTTCCGACATTAATCACTCGATATCTTCTTTCGGAAATATCTCATATCAACTCCATACCCTAGGATCGGGCACTCGGTGCCTGCTCAAAATCCATAGGGTGGTACATCATAATAATAATATCGGTGCAGTATTGCTGAAATAACCCAGCTGGTATACCAACCTCCTATATCCGTTGTCTATGTTCAAGTATTCTAGGGCCTTTTTAGTTTCCAGTTCACATAATACATATATTCAATTCCAATTTCAAATCATTTCTTTTCATTCGAAATTATCAAATATAATTTCTAAATGATAGTTTTTAAATCAACAATATATATATATATATATATATATATATATATATATATATAAACATAATTATTTTCTAGATTCCATAAACTTCCATCAATAGAAATCATAAAGTTTCATCAATAACTATATCAAAGTAATCAAAAATCTTTTTAAACATAATTCACAATTCAATTTATTTGAACACACGATAAAAAAAAATTCGATTAAAGGAATATGTGTGTGTATGTGTATGTGTGTGTATATATATATATACATATATATATTCATGAATCGTAAACTTTCATCAAAATAACTCTCAAACATTATTAATTAGTGTACACCAACCTGGACAATTTTCTCAAACCTTTTTCTTTGGATTTCCTGCCTGAAATTTTTCCTTTTCTTCCTTTTCCTTTTCTTTTTCCTTCTTCTTCTTCTTCTTCCTTCTTCTTCTTCTTCTTCTTCTTCTTCCTTTTCTTCTTCTTTTCTTTCTTTTCTCTCTTTTTTCTCTCGGCCGACTCTCTCTTCTCCTCTCTTTCTTTTTCTGTTTTTTTTTCTTCTTCTCTTGATTTGGTTTGTTTGGCCGGCCATTCACATTTGTTTTATTGTTTTTTTTTTGTTTGACTTAATCTATGGCTAAGAATTTGCCACTTGTCACCTATACAAACTTTTAATAATTGCAACTTACCCTTGACTTATTAAAATCATAATGTGATCACCAATATAAATTTAATCACATATATTTGATCAACAATCTTTTAATTTACAAAACTAATCCACCAATCACATTCCATATCAATAATTATTCTAAAAATATTCCACACTTATCCAATTACCAAATTGACTTTACCAATGTTCAATTGAACCCATTATCATCCAAATGCACTATGAAAATAATATTTCTAATGAGAGTTAAATCGGTTAAAATCACTATACGTTTATACACTATATATCAAATATATATACTTTCCACTAATTTAAATTACATAACTTTTGCATGCTTAATAATAATTAATAATAATTCAAAGATATTTATCATATTTAAGAAAAATTAGGGGCGTTACACAAGGGCCAACTTTTCCCGCTGACTGTAGCGTGTCTCCGTATCGAGCAATAACTTTCTCACATAGTAGATTGGTAGTTGTTCTTCCGTAGAATGTAGAAAAAGGGTTGACATTGTGCAGATGACTTAGCGATGAAGCAGTTGAGTGCCACAAGTCGGCCGGTCAGCTTTTGGACGTCTTTAATGCTTCCCGGAGACAGTAGACCCATGACTGATTGAATTTGATAAGGGTTAGCCTCGGTGCCTCTCTTGGTCAAATATTAATTAAAGAGTTTAATTAATGATTCTGAGGATTATCGGAGCTCAAAATACTGTGGATCCATTAGGTCCCCTTGCTAGCTCGATCCATTTAGATAACAAGGGTCACGTATAATTAATTGGATGGTCCACTTAATAGTGTTGCAAAAGTGACACGTGTCAGTAGTTAATTGAGTAATGTGATTATTCAATTAATTAAATAATGGTAATTATAACAATTAAATAATAAAATTATTTAATTATGTAATTAGTCATAAGAGGAGGGTGATAGTTTTTATTTTAAATAGTGAAATAATAGGATTATCTCATTTATTAAATAAAATAAAATAAATAAATATTATTTGAATTTAAAAAGTTTAAATTCAAAAGTTACTGATAATATTGATATTTTATTTTGAATAAAGAGATAATATGATTATCTCATTTATTAAATAAAATAAAATAAATAAATATTATTTAAATTTAAATAATTTAAATTTAAAAGTTACTGATAAATTAATAAAAAGAGTTTTTATTAATTTAGTAAAATAAAGATATATATTAAAAATGAGTTTTAATATAACATACAACTAAACCAAATGAGTTTTACATTCAAAATTTTTTAACATAAAATATTCACAAAATTGAAAAGTGACCAGAGAGATACAATATCTCTCTAACCCTTCTTCATTCAACCTCTTTATTGTTCCTGATAATGTGACGCGCCCACACGCAAGTTACCGGTGCCGGGACATAGTAAGGAAGACGTAGTGGTACAGACAAGGAGTAGCAGAAAAAAAAAATGAAGGAGCCTCCAACGGTGGTATGGTATTTATTATTTTTATTATATTTTTTTCCCTTTTTAATTGATTACAATTTCTTGTATGTAAAAATAAATGTATATGTGATATATACTAATTTTTAATTGTTCCGAAAATATAAGTGCCAAAGGTCATAGATCGCTTTTGCGATCTGTATAAAAAAATTTTAAACCTCAATTCCGCTACGTAACCAGTAGAATGGAAAAACGGTTCCTAACAATTGGTATCAGAGTCAGTTTATTTTCTGAACAGGAAGTTGTTTTCGATGCTCCTCATGTATGATTGTGTAAGTATTTTTTTTTTATTTGACTGTATGATTGTTTAAATTAAATAATTTAATTTTAACCATGGTTGGTCGTAAATTTGTATGGTGTTAAAGATTTAGATGTTACTGGATTATAAATTAATTTATTTTATTTTTTCTATTTTCTATTTTTTTTATATATATTTTTTATATAAATGTAATTGAAGACGAAGATGCTGGAAATCGAAGGACCATTGTGATCGGAAAATAAATGAGCTAACAGCGGATACAAGGCACAATTGTTACGCCACTGTATACTCTCATGGGCACTAATTGGCTAATGCATGGTGCGTTGGTCATGTGCACAAATTACATGGTTCACTGATGTCAAATGAAATGAGTTCGCATACTGGTTTAATATGATAGCAATTGCAAATCAGATTGTGTATTAATGATTGCAAGTGCGCTGGTTTAATGCAATTGCAAATCAACAATATTAAAGTACCATTGGACAGTGCGTGAACCCTTTGCACAAAACTCTTATCTAAGGTTTTTTATTTAGTGCACAAATTAGCTATTGTTCTGAATTTATGAGATGAATCGGAGAGTTTTGAAGAGACTGGAAGACTATAAAGTTACAAGAAGACTAAGGAATGCGTTGGGGTTATTTTTGTAATTTAATTTTCAATTTTTTTTTAGGTTAAATAACAATATTCGGTCAACTCATATATACTTTATTTTATAATAATTTAGCATTGTCATGCATATACATGTCATTTAGATTTAAGTGTGCCTACACAAATATATGTTAATATTATCATACATGCATCATAGCATATATATATATATATATATATATTAATGAGATTAAAATGGTAAATAATATATTTATAATTTGCTATGCAAAAGGATTAGTTTTTAATAGTTAAAAACTTGGTAATTCTCTTAATATTAATCTTATTATTAAAGTGTTTAATAAATTTAGATTAATAGGGTCATTTATTAAAATTAGGTTTAATATGATTAATTACCTAATTAATAAATTAATCAAGTAATGTGTTAGAGTTTTAAATAGTTAAAACTTGATAAACACCAAATTAATAATCTGACTTTAGTAAATCGTTTACCTAAGTTTAGATTATTCACTTATAGATTTTTAAGTGTTAAAAATTATTAATTTTTAGAATATGATTATAATAATAAATTAGTTAATGCCCTAGATAACTTGATTAAAATTAGTCGTTTGATCCTATAGAGTCTAGATACATTAACGAAAAGAAAACCCTAATATATATATATATATATAGACACACACACACACACACACACATTAGTTCAACACCATGAGATCCGAGTAGGGCCTCGTGACGGCTTTGTTTTCATCATCCCTAACGAGGGTGTAACACCCCCCGACCCGAATCCGCTCGAACCGAATCGGGGAGCGCTACCGGATACGGAGAACAAATTTCAGAACATAAATTTTAAGTAATGATCCAAATAAATATTTAAAAATTATGGTCCAAAAAGATTTTCTGAAAATTTTGCCAGAATTTCCTCTGTTTTTCTGACTTTCCAAAACTTGTTTTCACAATTCATAAAATCCACACTTCTATAATCTCAAATCAAATTGCGCACCCTTCCATATCCGGTGCGACTTACCAAAACAAATTATATCAAAATACTTATAAATTTCAACTTCAAAAGCATTAAAATCCATGGGCCCAAATATTACAAAACACACATAAAAACTAAATACCATTTCAAATATTTACAAAAACATTCTTGTCCATGCATGCCGATATAATACATATAAAATATCAAATATGTAGTGGGCTACCAAAATGCAGGAGTGATGTGATTCTGATCACTATCCTAGCAGATTCTACTCTTTCTGATCCTTGTCCCCTTCAACAATTCTTTTACCTGCGTGTGAGAAAACTCAACACGCTAAGCATATAGCTTAGTGGGTGTACAGAAAACTATATTTCCACTTACACTGTCATATCATTTAAATCAACATAAAAAATATACTGACAAATAAATAATCAATTTGGGGCTCAATTCAAATCAAATACAAGTCAAAGCATATACATATCATATCACATTTCTAATTTCATTTTAGGCTCCTGATATACTAAATATACTTTTCGAACTGGATTACGGGCTATACAGAACAGAGATGGATACCAATGGAGGACCCGCTGCGTATTCCAGATATAACAGAACAGAGTTGGATACCAACGGAGGACCCGCTGCGTATCCCAGATCAAATTTTCCAACCCGCAAAGGGTGGTACCTCTATCATAACATATAGGCGTAGTACTACTCAGAGAACCCAATTGACATGTCAATTTCCTATATCCATATCTATGTCTACATATATCAGAGCCAAATCATTTTTCCAAAATCATATAATTCATTTAGAACAGAATCGTCAATTTAAATTCTGAAATCATATCTAAATCAATATACACATTTTCGGAATTCGAATCGCAACAAAATACATATACAAGCAAATTACAAAATCGTTTCCGAAATATTTCTGAATCCAGAAATCGCTTCAAATCACATTTAAAATCACATGAAATTACATATCATAAATCCATAGTAAATCCAAATGCCCCGAATTCCTTTTCGAAACAAATCGCAAAACATATTCTCCGTAATATTACTATATCATTTCTAAAACATATTCTTCGTAATAATATTCTCCGTAATATTACTATAATCAAAACATATCGAAAATCAATTCAGAATATTTTTCGTAAACAATATTACGGATCCAGAATATATTCCAATATATATATATATATATATATATATATATTGTTATAATATATATATATATATTATTTATAATGATTTTGATTATATATATATTGTTATATATATATATATATATATATTCGAAATTAATTTATTACAAACAATATATATACCAAATTATCCCAAAATCAATTTCACACAACAGATCATAATTCATTTATCTCAAATAAGCTAAAATCAATATAATATAACGATTCCGAAAATTTCTGAAAAATCTAAAAATTACGAAAACGGTATCACCAAACCTGAAATGTTATTCTGAACACAAAACTCTTCTGGATTAACTTCTCTTTCCTTCTCTTTCTTCTTCTCTTTCATTTCTCTCTCTTCTTTCTCTCTCCTCTCTCACGCGATCTCTCCTCTTTCTTCGCCAACTCTCTATCTCAATCTTGTTTTTTTTTTCTTTAGATTTGAGATTGCTTTTGCTATCTCTTTGTTGTCTTTGCTGTGCCAATCAAATTTTTCTCTTTTTTTTTTAATAGATTTTTCTTGTGTGTGACCACTCACACACATACTCACATACTCACATACATATATAAATATCTTCCTAATTACCATTTGCTCCCTTGAACTTTTTAAAATCCTACAATGGCATAAATTTATTCTTAATCACATTCCATCTCAATAATTATTCCAAAAAATATTCCACATCTATCCAATTACCAAATTGACTTCACTAATATTCAATTGGACTCGTTATCATCCAAATGCACCATAAAAATAATATACTTATCATAATTACGGAAAATTAGGGGCGTTACAGATGGTTTCCACAAAGATCAATTTCAGGTTGACTTCCTAACTGATAGGATTTCTGGGGGTATTTCGGGTTTAACCGACCCTAAGGCGGCACTCTCAAGTTAAGCCCATGAGATCTAAAATGATGGGTTGAAATGATGGGTTACACTCACAAGGTTTAGATTAAATGTGGTTAATCGAAAACCTGACTAAATAAACGATGGTTGAATAATATGGAATACGAGTTATTCTAGAATATTATTTGATTGAGAATGTCTCGGTCCAACATGCAAGGACTTAACCCACCCTAAAGTGGAATTTCTTTGTGGTATACTGGATTATCGTGGCGTAGTAACTCTTTTTTTTTTTTTTTGGTAGTTCTAATTCGTTAAAAATGTACATGCATCATGTTTAAATTTATGCCAAAGCATTAACACTTGTTTTTAATATATGACTGAATGGATGTTTATTTATTTTTCCAGCAAGAATGTCTTCTGCCTTATTATAAATACTTACACACGACAAATCCTTATTACAAATACTTGCACATGACAAATTAACTGGTGATAACTATGCAAAGTGGAAACTTAACATAAATGCGATTTTGGTCACCAAAGGCCTTAAGTTTGTGCTTACGGAGGAATGTCCTCCTCAGCCTGCTGCTAATGCCCTACAAAGAGTTCGTGAGGCATACCAGCGATGGGTCTCATCTGATGAGAAAGCCGTACATATTTGTTAGCTTCTATGACAAAAGTGCTTGTCACAAAGCATGAAGCAATGACTACAGCATTCGAAATCATGGAGTCTTTGCGAGCTATGTTCGAGCAACCCTCTGAGCAAAAGCACCATGAAGTTGTTCGTGCCACTATGCTCGCTCGCATGCAGGAAGGTAAATCTATTCGAGAACATGTCCTGACCATGATGTCCTACTTTAACACGGCAGAAATCAATGGCAGGGCTATTTATGAACCTAGCCAAGTGAGCATCATACTGACAACTCTTCCTAAGAGTTTTGATCAGTTTAAGAGCAACTACAGGATGAACAAGTTGCAGTTCAGTCTCACTCAGTTGCTCAATGAGCTCGCCACCTTCGAGGCCTTGACTAAGGACAATAAGGTAAAGACCGATAAGGCAAATATTGTCGAACCACCTTCCTACTCTAGAAATAAGAAGAGGAAGAGGTTTGGTGGGAAGGTTAAAGGTAAGTCCAAGCCCAAGAAAGCCCAAGGCAAAAAGAAGGGCACCTTCACCGAAAAAGACAAAGAAAAATGTTTCCATTATAACAAGGTTGGGTACTAGAAGAGGAACTGTCCTCAGTACCTAGAAGAGGTAGCCAACAAGAAGAAGCAAAAAGGTAAATATGATTTATTAGTTCTTGAATCTTGTTTAGTGGAAGATGATTCTTCACCCTGGATAGTTGATTCGGGGGGCCACTAACCATATTTGCTCTTCTTTGCAGTGGACTGATTCTTGGACACAGCTAGAGGAGGGAACCTTCTCGATGCGTGTGGGGTCAGGGGATGTCATGTCGGCTTGAGTAGTGGGTTCAATAAAATTGAATTTTTATAATAATGCTAAATTTTTACTTTTGGACAATGTTTATTATATTCCTGAATTTATACAGAATTTAATTTCCATTTCTAAATTGTTAGAACAATTATATTATGTTTCTTTTGATAATAAATATGTTATTATTTCAAAGAATGATCTGAATATTTGTTCAGGAATTAATTAATACAATTTGTATGTGTTAAGGTCGTTAATACATACAACACTGCTTAACACCGAATTGTTTAAAGGTTGAAAAATCTAAAACCAAACGACATAAGATTTCTCCAGATGATGACACGTATCTCTGACATCTAAAGCTTGGTCATATTAACCTTGACTGGATAGACAGACTAGTAAAAAGCGGAGCTTTAAGCGAGTAAAAGGTTGGCACCTTACATGTCTGTGAATCCTGTTTAGAAGGTAAAATGACTAAGAGACCTTTTACTGAAAAAGACCTTAGAGCTAAAGAGCCACTGGAGCTTATACATACTAACATTTGCGGACCGATGAATGTTAAAGCCAGGGGTGATTATGAGTATTATGTCACCTTTATAGATGACTACTCTAGATACGGATATGTCTACCTGATGCAACATAAGTCGGAAACTTTTGAAAAGTTCAAAGAATTTCAAGCTGAAGTTGAGAATCAGTTAGGTTAGACTATCAAGTCTCTATGATCAGATCGTAGGGGTGAGTACCTTGACCAAGAGTTTAAAGACTTTATGGTCGAGTATGGGATAGTATCCCAACTTATAGGTCCGGGTACACCTCAGCAAAATGGTGTAGCGGAGAGGAGAAATAGAACCCTAATGGAAATGGTGAGATCTATGATTAGTTTCTCATCATTACTAAATTCCTTCTGGGGATATGCATTACAAACAGCGTTATACATTTTGAATGTAGTGCCATCCAAATCTATTCCTAAGACTCCCCTAGAGTTCTGAAATGGTTGTAAAATTAGTTTGTGACATTTCCGCATATGGGGGGCGTCCAACACACGTGCTGAAGAACAGAAGTGAAAAGCTAGACTTCAAGTCTGTGGTCTGCCTGTTTGTAGGATACTTCAAAGAAACCAGAGGCGGACACTTCTATAGTCCTGAAGATAACAATTTATTTGTATCGACAAATACAGCGTTTCTTGACGATAACTATATTAGTGACCATAAGCCTCGATCCAAGATTGTGTTAAATGAACTGAAGCCTGGTGATATCAGCACTCCATGTAACATCTCTAATTTCGAATAATTAATTTTGAATATGTGGATATAATATTTATGATTTGAGGGGTGTAAAATGTAATTAAATGTAACGGTCCAGAAATAATGCATGAAGAGAAGGGTAAAAATATGGCAGTGAGTGTCGCGACCACTCACCGCGACCAGAGATCGCGATGAGTCGCTCACGGTGAAAAATGGTGATTTTTGGCAGTGAGCACCGCGACCACAGATCGCGCTGACTAGCTCGCGGTGAAAATGTCAAATTCGGACAGTGAGCAATGCGACCACCAGCGCGACCATGGTACCGCAATGGGTGATCGCGATGAAAGCGGTGGAATTGCTCCAGTGAGCAATGCGACCAGGTAGCGCAACCACAGGTCGCGATGACCGAAATTTTATAAAAAAAAATAAGAGGCGATGGAAGCAATCTAGAAACCAGAAAAGAGAAGAGAGAGACCGAGGAAAGAAAGAGAAGAAAAGAAAAGGAAGAAGAGAGAGAAAGAAGAAGAAGAAGAATGAGAGAAGAAGAGAAGATTGGTGTACACGCCTGTTCGAAATCTTTACGAAATTATTTTATGTTTTCGGTTTGAATCTGAAACTTTGGATAATTTTAGTAACTATATGTTTATATTGTTTTTCGTTTGAATGATTTCGTTTCATTCATATTTCGATTATTATGACTATGTTGAAATAATTTGTTTCAGAATATCGTATGAACAAATCGTTGAATTTTCATGAACTTATGTATATTTATTTTACAATTATCGATTAAATTGTTATATTAGTTGGGTTTAAATTCGATTTATGAATTACAGTTGTTATGTGAAATATTGTATTGAAACGGCCCTAGGATACTTGGACATATATATGGATATAAGAGGTTGGCATACCAGCTGGGTCTATTTAGCAGTACTGCATCGCTATTGACATTGATGTGATATTATGTACCTCCTCAAAGATTCGTCATGGGGTAGAAAGACACGTACCTCTCCAAGGATTCGTCCTGGAGTAGGGAAACACGTACCTTCCTAAGGATTCGTCCTGGGATAGGGAGATATGTACCTCTCTAGGTTCCGAATACTCGATCCTAGAGTAGGGAGATACGTACCACCCTTAGGATTCGTTCTAGAGTTGGGAGTTATGTTCGACAGACAGCTACTGGGGTCGAACAACCCATATTCCAGTCTTGGATTATGTTGAGTATACCAGAGGGCCATAATTGAGAATGATTTGAAAAAGAAATGGCTAAAAAGAATTTATAATACAGTTTTGTATGGATTATTAATTGAATTTAGTTGTTTCTATTGAATCGATTTCATATGATGTATTTCCGTGTTTGATTTGAATAATAACATGTTTAGATACGATTATATTGTGCGATTTTTATTATGGAAAGTTATTTATGATTTTGATAATTAAGTTTAGTGTACACCCACTAAGCTATATGTTTAGTGCGTTAATTTTTATAACGCGTAGGTAACCGGGATTTCGAAGGACAGAAAGAGTAGGGAGTAGGTACCTGCAGATTGAAGAAGTCAGAGTCTCCACATTTATTGGGAAGGTATACAGTTTTGTATGTTATATTCAGTTTAGCATGCCTATACAGAAGTCTGTAAAATTCGATATAAATATATATATTGTAAATAATTTTATGGTTTCTGTTTGCAGTTTTAAATATTGAATTATGAATTGTTTTATTTAACACTGATTGGAAAGTTGCACTAAATGGCAGAGTGTGCACGTGATTGAAAGTTTGATATAGAAGTGTTGAAGTTATATTGTTTTGGACTTTTGTTGAAATCAGGTTTTGGAAAAATCAGAAAAACAGAGGGAACTCTGCCGAAATTTTGACAACTGAATTTTGATGGGCTCACAAGACATGGTTTTTAAATTATAATTCTTTAGTTTTCAGATTTCAGATTATAAACAGAATTAAGAAAAGTTTTAAAAACCCGAGTAACGCTCCCTGGGTTGATCCAGTCGGGTCGGGTCAGGGGGTGTTACACTCCATCAACAAGAGTTGTTGATCCACAAACATTTGAGAGTCAGATGATTCCTGGTCGAGATACACTACCACCTAGACATAGTGGAAGGGTTGTGATACAACCTAAACGCCATTTAGGTATAGGTGATGGACAAGGTGTTGTCTCTACTGATAGTGTGGATAACCTATTGTTATTTAAGAATGCAATGGAAGATCCTGATAAAGAGGAATGGCTCAAAACCATAAATCTCGAGATGGAGTCTATATACTCCAACTCAGTCTGGGATCTTGTAGACTTACCGGATAGGGTAAAACCTATTGGGTGTAAGTGGATCTACAAGAGAAAGAGAGAAGTAGACGGGAAGGTAGAGACCTTCAAAGTAAGGCTAGTGGCTAAGAGTTATACCCAAAAGGAGGAGGTTGATTATGAAGAGACCTTCTCGCCAGTTGCCATGTTTAAGTCTATTCGGATTCTCTTATTCATTGCTGCATATTTTAATTATGAAATTTGGCAGATGGACGTTAAGACTGCATTTTTGAATGGCAATCTTGACGAAAGCATATATATGATGCAACCAGAGCGATTCGTGTCCCCAGATCAAGAGCAAAAAGTCTACAAGCTGCAAAAGTCCATTTATGGACTTAAGCAAGCATCTAGATCTTAGAACATAAGGTTTGATGATCTGATCAAAACCTATGGATTCGAGCAAAATGTTGATGAGCCTTGTGCATAAAGCGCATCATTAACAAAAAAAAAAGATAGTTTTCTTAGTCCTATACATAGACGACATCCTACTCATTGGGAATAATGTAGGAGTATTATCTGACGTTAAGGGCTGACTGGCTAGCCAATTCCAAATGAAAGATTTGGGAGAGGCGAGTTATGTTCTAGGGATCCAACTTATAAGGGATCGTAAGAACAAACTCATAGCATTGTTTCAGGCATCGTAAATCGACAAGATTCTTGTGCAATTTTCGATGCAGAACTCCAAGAAAGGTAATTTACCTTCTAGGCATAGAGTTCACTTGTCTAAGGAACAATGTCTTAAGACACCTCAAGATATTGAGGATATGAGACATGTGCCCAATGCATCTGCAGTAGGAAGTCTTATGTATGCTATGTTATACACGAGATCGAACATCTGTTATGCAGTGCGAGTAGTCAGCAGATACTAGTCCAACCCAGGATAAGATCATTGGGTTGCTGTCAAGACCATTCTCAAGTATCTTCGCAGAACGAGAAACTACATGCTCGTGTATTTTGGACAGGATTTGATCCCGTTAGGATACACAGATTCTGATTTTCAGTCAGACATGGATTCTAGAAAATCCACGTCTATATCAGTTTTCACCCTAGGTGGTGGAATTGTGTGGAGAAGTGTTAAGCAATGTTGCATTGCTGACTCTACCATGGAAGCCGAATATGTAGCCGTTTGTGAAGCTGCTAAAGAGGCTGTTTGGCTCCGCAAGTTCTTGAGTGATCTGAAAGTTGTTCCAAATATGGATAAGCCCATCACAATTTATTGTGATAACAGTGGTGTTGTGGTAATTCCAAAGAACCAAGAAGCCACAAAAGAGGTAAGCATATAGAGAGAAAGTATCATCTAATTATAGAGATAGTGCAAAGAGGAGATGTGATAGTCACCAAGATAGCCTCGCAAGACAATCATGCTGATCCATTTACGAAGACCTTACCGGCTAATGTATTCACGGGTCACCTAAAAGGTCTAGGGTTACATCTTATGCCTTACATGCTTTAGTGCAAGTGGGAGATTGTTGGGTTTTTTGCCCTAAAGATGTAATTTGTAAATGGTTTTTTGTGAATAAATAAAATAAGAGTTCAATTCATTCTTATTGTGTTATTTATATTATATAAACTTGTGCATTATAACATCCTAGATTGTCGAATGTAATCTCGTACTGTGTATATGAGTGTCATATATAGATGAATATAGTAAGAGATGTGCAATCTAAAGAATCCACAGATAGCAAATAAAGCTGGGTACTTTATTTGTGGTTAATCTATAACTGCGGTCCATTCTGTATTGTACGGTGATTCTATCCTGAATTATTCATATAGAGATATGGGAATGAAGGCACCTTGTATGATGTGATCATATAGGACTGAGCCATGATCTATATAAATCTCTCACCAAGATTCGTTTATCGATGATATTCATATATATCAACTTATGATGGCTATATATGGATGATCTCAATCCTGAGTGTCTTATCGACTCCTTCAGGTTAGATCGTGATCTTTAATATACCATGGGTGAGGTCGAATGATTATTCCCGATCAATATTCTCTATATGTTGGGATTGCGGTTTGGCTTGTGGCTGGGAAGGTTTGTACACAATATAAGAATCCACTCCTTCTTGTGAGAAGTAGAGAGTAGTACCCTTAAGGGTTAATTCCGAGCTTGAGCAATATGAGCGCTCTCCTGATTCCGTGAGGAAACAGGATTTATTGTTCATTAGAGAATCAACTGTGCTTAAAGGATATATGTAATTAGAGGGGTATAACGGGCATTATGATCTAACTCTAATTATGAACTGCTGTGGAGGATCACACCATATGTAGTAACTATATCGATGGACATCGAGTGACATCGGTCTGTGTAAAAGCGTCCGCAGTTGAGAGAATGCAGCTTCAGGTTTTTAGTGGAATAACACCGGAGTTGATAATAAAGGAATATTAATTAAAGAGTTTAATTAATGACTGTAAGGATTATCGGAGCTCAAAATATTGTGGGTCAATTAGGTCCCCTTGCTAGCCCGATCCATTTAGGTAACAAGGGACACGTATAATTAATTGCATGGTCTAATTAATAGTGTTGCGAAAGTAACACGTGTCAGGAGTTAATTGAGCAATGTGATTATTCAATTAATTAAGTAATGGCAATTATAACAATTAAATAATAAAATTATTTAATTATATAATTAGTCATAAAAGGAAGGTGATAGTTAATATTTTATTTTAAATAGTGAGATAATATGATTATCTCATTTATTAAATAAAATAAAATAAATAAATATTATTTGAATTTAAAAAGTGTAAATTCAAAAGTTACTGATAATATTAATATTTTATTTTAAATAAAAAAATAAAAAGATTATCTCATTTGGTAAATAAAATAAAATAAATAAATATTATTTCAATTTAAATAATTTAAATTTAAAAGTAAAAAGAGTTTTTATTAATTTAGTAAAATAAAGATATATATAACAGACAACTAAACCAAATGAGTTTTACATTCAAAGTTTTTTGATGTAAAATATACACAAAAAAGAAAAGTGATCGGAGAGATACAGTATCTCTCTAACTCTTCTTCATTCAAACTCTTCATTGTTCCTGACAATGTGACGCGCCTACACGCAAGTTACCGGTGCCGAGACATAGTAAGGAAGACATAGTAGTACAGACAAGGATCAGCAGAAAAAAAAAATGAAGGAGCCTCCAATGGTGGTATGGTCCTTATTATTATTATTATTTTCCCTTTTTAATTGATTACAATTTCTTGTATGTAAAAATGAATGTATACTTGATATATATTAATTTTTAATTGTTCCGAAAATATAAATTCCAAAGTTTTACTAGTCACATATCGCTTTTACGATCTGTATAAAAAAATTTTAAACCCCAATACTGCTGCATGACCAGTAGAACGAAAAAATGGTTCCTAACAACGGAGAGGAGAAACAGGACCCTGATGGAAATGGTGAGATCTATGATTAGTTTCTCATCATTACCAAACTCCTTTTAGAGACATGCACTACAAACAGTGGCTTACATATTAAACGTAGTTCTATCCAAGTCTATTCCTAAGGCTCCCCTAGAGTTATGGAATGGTCGTAAAGCTAGTTTACTATATTTTCGCATATGGGGGTGTCTAGTACATGTACTGAAGAACAGAAGTGGGAAGCTGAAACCTCGTTCACAAGTATGCATATTTGTTGGGTATCCAAAGGAAACTTGAGGAGGATTCTTTTATAGTCCACAAGAAAACAAAGTGTTTGTATCGACAAATGCAATGTTTCTTGAAGAGGATTATATGAATAATTATAAATCTCGTAATAAGATTGTATTAAAAAAGCTAGAACCTAGTATGACCAGTGCTCAGTCAACAAGGATTGTTGACAATGTTATTATACCACAAACATTTAATAGTCAGATGATTCCTAGTCAGGATACACTACCACCTAGGCATAGTGAAAAGGTTGTTAAACAACCTGATCACTATTTAGGTATTGGAAAGGCATAGGGTATCGCTTCCGATGATAGTATAGATTATCCATTGACATTTAGACATGCAATGGAAGATTCTGACAAAGAGGAATAGCTTAAAGGCATGAATCTCGAGATGGAGTGCATGTACTCCAACTCATTCTGGGAACTTGTGGACTTACTAGATGGGATAAAACTCATAGGCTATAAGTGGATCTACAAGCGTAAGAGAGGAGTATACAGGAACGTAAAGAACTTTAAGGCAAGGCTAGGGTTACACCTAGGCGGAAGGCATCGATTATGATGAAACCTTCTTGCCAGTAGCTATGTTTAAATATATTATGATACTCTTATCCATAGCTACTTATTTTGATTATGAAATTTGGCGAATGGACATCAAGACTGCATTCTTGAATGACAATCTTAACGAGAGCATCTACATGATGCAACCAGAGGGGCTCACATCCTAAGATCAAGAGCAAAAGGTTTGCAAGCTATAAAGGTCCATTTATGGACTTAAGCAAGCATCTAGATCTTGGAACATTGGGTTTGATGCTGCTATTAAGACCTATGGCTTTGAACAAAACATTGATGAGCCTTGTGTATACAAGCGCGTCATTGACAAGAAAGTAGTTTTTCTGATCCTTTACGTGGATGATATCCTACTCATTGGAAATGACGTAGGGACATTATCAGAAGTAAAGGGTTGGCTTACTAACCAATTCCAAATGAAAAATTTAGGAGAGGCAAGTGATGTTCTAGGGATCTAATTAATAAGGGATCGCAAGAACAAACTGTTAGCGCTGTCTCAAGCATTATATATCAATAAGATACTTATGTAATTCTTGATGCAGAACTTCAAGAAAGGTAGTCTACCTTCGAGGCATAGAGTTCACTTGTCTAAGGAACAGTGTCCTAAGAATGAGACGGATTCCCTATGCGTCCGCAGTAGGTAGTCTTATGTATGCTATGCTATGCACAAGACCCGACATTTGCTTCGCAGTAGGAGTAGTAGATATCAGTACAACCCAGAATTGGATTATTGGGTTGCTGTTAAGCATATTCTCAAGTATCTTCGGAGAACGAGAAACTATATACTAGTATATTCCTATTCGGATTTGATTCCATTAGGATAAATAGATTCTGACTTTTAGTCAGACAAGGATTCTAGGAAATCCATATATGGGTCAGTATTCACCCTTGGTGGTGGAGCCATGGTATAGAGGAATATTAAGCAATCTTGCATTGTTGATTCCACCATGGAAGCCGAGTATGTAGCAGCTTGTGAAACAGCTAAGGAGGCTATATGGCTCCGAAAATTCTTGAGTGATCTGGAAGTTGTTCCAGATGTGGATAAGCTCATGACACTTTATTGTGATAATAGTGGAGTTGCGGCTAATTCCAAAGAACCAAGAAGCCATAAAAGAGGGAAGCATATAGAGCAGAAATATCATCTCATTAGAGAGATAGTGCAGCGAGGAGACGTGACCGTAACGAAGATTACGTCGCAAGATAACTTGGTTGATCCATTTACGAAGATCTTGACTGCTAAAGTAGTCATGACCGCGGTTCGATTCGAACATGATGGTTCGAACCAAACCGGTAGTTTTGAATCGGTAAACCGAGTCTCGATTCCAGTTACCCTTAAATTTTAATCAGAACCCTTGAACTGCCGGTTCCGATTTTGTTTTTTGGTTTTTTTTCATTTTAAAAAAAATATATAAAAAGTTTAAAATTAAAAGGCCAACGGCCAAATATGTGGCAGTGGCAAACTGCCACTGTCACTGCCAAGTAGCAGTTGACCGCTTCGGCCAACGGTTACCTCTTTAGAAATTACAAAACTTCCCTTAAATAATTATATTTTGGCCCCCTAAATATTTAAAAATATTATGTTTCTCCCCAATTCAAAAAAACTATATAAACCCCTCTCATCTTCTTCAATTCACACCAATTTCTCTCATTCTCTCAATCTTTCTCTAATCTCTAATCTCTCTCAAGAATTCTCACTCTCTCAACAATTCTCTCAATCTTTCTCTTTCTAAAATATCTACTTTTTCAATACTTCAATTATTTCCATTTTTTATTTAAATTGTATACTTTATTTTTATAAATTTATAATGACATCATCTTCAAGACTATCTTTTTTTGGAAGCCGAAGGTCCGTTTTCTGAAGGTTCATTGAGCAGGTACCAAATTTGAATGTTCAAGAAGTACAGAGTCGCCCTGCCTCAGAATTTTAACGATGAAAAGTTTGCTCAATACGTATAACTCCTTCTGATTTTATTCCTCAGTATTCTCATCCCCCTTCTCCTGCTCCCTCTCCTCAAATCCCCCCAAGTGAAACCATACAAATGCCGCCGCCAGATTTGACAAAGTGCAAATCTGAACTTTTTAAAATTCATATGAAGAGGGTGGAGAAGGAACCGGGGATAATTATGGTAACTTGCAACTATTGTTCCAAAAAATTTAGGTGGAACAAATCCGGAGGATACGGAATGTACTGGAAGCATATCAACAGCAGGCATCCAGTCGAAACTGAGCATGAGCGTAGCCGCGGACAACAACAAATTGCCAGGTACACATCACCTAACCATCCATTATTTAAATATAATGATGTAAATAATAGGAAATAGTTAGCAAGAATGGTAGTGATCGAACATCTTCCCTTTAGTTTTGGTGAAAGAACTGGATTTTTAAAATATTATCATAAGGCCTTAAATTTCGTTGCATGTAGGGTACCTAGGACCACATTGAAATGTACTATGTGTGAAATATATAAAAAATAAAAAAATCATTGGTCAAATATTTTCAAGCATGGGAGTTGTAAAAACGAATTCTTGCATTTAGAGTTTTTTACGACACACATACTACTGATAATATTTATAAATTGATGAAAATTATTTTTGAAGAATATTGTATTGAAAATAAAAATTTTGCAATTGGTTTTGATAATACAGCAAGCAATACTGCCGTCGTTCCACAATTACATCAATTGTGAACCCCTACTTTGGCGGCAGATGTTTTTATCAAAGATGTGTTTGCCATATTTTAAATATATGTGTACAACATGGTTTACAAACACTACAACAATATATTACACCAATTAGGGATGCTCTATATTGTTTATGGAAACATCCTAGTACCATGAAACAATGGGCTAGGTATTGCAAATCTTACAGGAAACATCCAATTAGATTTTCCCGTGATGTTCCAACTCGTTGGAATTCCACATATAAACTGCTTTGTGAAAGTTATTCATATAGAGAATTGTTAGGTAGATTTATGCAACATAATATTAATAGCGTTAATTTGTATGCTCATCATTGGGATGTTTGTACTAAAATTTGCATGCTTTTAAAAGTTTTTCTTGATGCAACTAACACTTTATCTGGTATATATTATCCAACATCACATTTATTTTTATGTGAAGCCATTAATATTGTAGGTGCACTTAATGAATGTGCACAACTACCGGATTTAACTGCATGTGTTAATGCGATGAAAGAAAAATGGTTAAATTATTATAGGAACATTCCTATTATTTATACAGTTGCATCAGTTGTTGACACTAAGTGTGAATTTGATAGTTTATATAAATATTTTACTCTTTATTATCAATCTTTAGGGCTAGCTAATATAGATATTAATGATTTATACAATAATGTTAGGGAATTATTTTGTTTCATGCATGAAGAATACCGTTTTGTATACGGTCCCTTGCTGAACATTGTTGTTCAGCAACCAGATACAAGCGGAAGCGGTAGTACTAGTAGTCATTCTCATTTTCGTATTCCCTCCCAATTAAGGAAGTTAAGGTCAAGTGTATTATCTAAAAAAACAAGGAAACCGGGGAGTTATTCGTCATCAACCTATGTTTTAGAGGTTGATGTTTACATAAACACCTCTATGAGTTTCTAGACAACAAAGACTTTAACATTCTACATTGGTGGAAGAAGCACGAAACTAAATTTCTAATTTTGGCCATCATTGCCAAACAAGGTTTTGGAACCTCTGTCTCGACCGTGGCAGTCGAACAGGAATTTAGTGTAGGTGGCAATGTTCTTGACGAGAGACAAGCATTGCTGAGTCCAGACTCAATCCAGATCCAGATCTGTGTTGACTACTGGACCAAGGCATCATACCGCCAGCAGGAAATGGATTTAGTGTCCGACGATAATGACTTCTTCGACACCAATGACGATACAACGACCACCGAAGATACAAGCGACGGTTAATCACATCCAGAACATAATAGGTAAAAGAACTACGTGGGCTTTGATTCCTCCTAAAGGATACATAGGCAACTTAATTGAGGTAAAATTAAATACAAGTCCTAATTTCTAATTTATTTATTTAAATTTCTTTTTAATTTTATAGTTTTATGATATTATCGTAATTTTATTTTAACCCAGTACCCACTTTTAATTTTTTTCAAATTTTTATAAATTTATTTATATTTCTTAATTTTTTTTAAAAAGGAATTCTTTTTAAGGGGGGCCGGTTCTGGTTTGGGAACCAGCAGTTGAACCGCCAATTTCCAAAATCGGAGGAGGAACCGTAACTGCAGTTCCTCCCCCGGTTCAAAACCGAAACTAAGACCGGGACACCCATAGTCCCGATTTCGGTTCCTCTTAAAAATGGACCGAAACCGCCGATTTCGGAACCTTAGCCATGACTAGGCTAAAATATTTGAAGGTCATCTAGAAGGTCTAGGATTACGATACATGTCCTATCTGCTTTAGTGCAAGTGGGAGATTATTGGGATTTATGCCTTAAAACTTGTATTTATAAATGGTTAAAGACTTAATAAGAATTATCGATTTTATCATTCTTGTTTAAAAGCATTTTATATTCAAATAATACATTTATATTGTGCAAGAATATCCAAGATTGCAAGATGTAATGTCATAATGAGTATATGAAAGTCATATACAATAGAATTCATTTTAAGACATGCAATCTAAAGAGTCCATAGAGAGCAAACAAAGCTGGGTACTTTATTTGTGGTTAATCTACTGTTGCGGTGACTGCTCATGTAGTTGACATGAGAATGGAGGCACCTTATATGATGAGATCATATAGGACTGAGCCACGATTTATATAAATCTCTCACCAAGATCCGTTAGTAGATGATATTCATATATATCGATAAACAATGGCTATTTATAGGTGATCTTAATCCTGAGTGTCTTATCAACTCCTTCAGGTTGGATCGTGGCTTTTGATTTACCATGAGTAAGGTCGATGTGAATTCTCGACCAATACGTTCGTATCTTGAAATTTTAATTTGGCTTGTAGCTGGGAAGGTATAAACACGATAGTGAAATCCACTCCTTCTTGATTGAAGTAGATGAGTAGTTCCCTTAAGGGTTGATTCAGGGTTTAGACAATTATGATATCTCTCTTTCTTCCGTGAGGATGACAGGATTTAATTATTCATTGGAGAATCAACGGTGCTTAAAGGAAACGATATAACTAGAGGGGTATAAGGGACATTATGACCCAGCGCTAGTTATGAACTATTTGTGGAGGATTACACTATATGTAAATAGTTATATCGATAGACGCTGAGACTTCAGATTATATAAATATGTCTGTAGTTCTAAGAGTGCAGCATCGGGTTTTTAATGGAATAACTCCGAAGTTAATAATCGTGAAATATTAATTAAAGAGTTTAATTAATATTACTAAGTATTATTGGAGCTCAAAACTGTGGGTCCATTAGGTCTTCTTGCTAGCCCTTATGATTGTTGATAACAAGGGTCACGGTAAATTAATTGGATGGTCCAATTAATAGTGTTACAAAAGTAACGCAATTTATTTAAAGAGAATAATTAAATAATATGATTATTTAATTAGATATTTAATAAATTAATAGAATATTAATAATTATGAATTATTAAATTCTATTTATTAAATAGGAGGTTATGAAATCAAATTGTGACAGTGACAACAAAAATAAAATAATAGGATTATTTTAATAGTCCCATAGATCACAGGTTCAAATCTCTAGGGAGACCAAAATAAATAGGATTTAGAATCCTATTTGACTTGGTCAAACTTAAACCCTAAAGAGCTAGTATTTAAGAGTTAATATGCTAGTAAAAATTGACCTAACCTAAGTGAAAAAAAAAAAGAGGGATTCGGCCATAGCAAGAAAGAAAGAGAGAAGAAAAAAAAAGTTTTTTTTTCCTAACCTCTCTCTTTTGCAAGTTCGGCCACCCAAGGAGAAAAAGGAGTCTTCTTCGTTCGTTTGTTACTTGACCTCCATTTCTTACCGTGACGTGCCTACACATGGGTTGGTAGACCACGGGTCATAGCTCGGAAGATCTGGTGGCGGATCAAAGAATCAAAAAAGCGTAATCAAAGAAAAAGGTATGTGGTTAAAGAATTCATTTTCTGTACATATACAGGAACTCAATGAGCCTGGCTCTGATGTCTGGATGGAGTCTCAACCCTATACTGACCTTGTGGTTAGGATAGTATGGATATATGGATACCTCGTCGAGTTCCTCCATCTCGAGTTTATCCTTATTGACCGTTGTGGTCAAGCTTTGTAGTTGTTATAACCCGGCAGGTTTAACCTTCAAGGTATTTTGGTAGCAGTTCCGAGATGTCTTTTGTTGCCCCTAAATCTCGCGGATTCCCTACTTGGTTGGGAATTATATCACTTGATGATAGGTTGAGGAGATTGCTCTCATCTCGTGGATCCATAGTCGACCCATGATGATATTATATGATGAATGACAGTGAAGCAACATGAATCGTGTGTTCAAGTTGACACCCTTTGCGTACACTGGTAGAACAATTTTGCCTATGGTGCTTTTGTTCTCGCCGCTAAAGCCTACTAAGACAGTCGAGCGGCGAGTAATGTTGGCTTCATCGATACGCATCTATCTTAGAGCATCAAGTAATATGACATTGGTCGAGCTACTGCTGTCTATTAATATCCTCATTATTAGACAATTTGCTACTAACAAATAGATGACTAGAGCATCATGATAGGGGTTGAGTAGGTTGGTATACTCATCACTATTGAAAACAAGATTGCTTGGTCGAGTAATGCATCAATAGGTCGAGTTGGTCGAATCTTTGAGTTTAGAGCTTGTCCAGTGTGACGTTTTGCTTCGGAGAATGTGACGCCGCTGACCTCGGATCCTCTAGAAATTACTTTGACCATTCTCTCATGTCGACGAGGCTCTAGTGAAGGTGTCGCTCGACTATCACATTGTCTGTCGTCACATAAAGGGTATTCCTCCCCTTGTCCGTCAAGAACTCTTTGAGGTGCCCCCTCTTGAGAAGCTCTGCTACCTCTAGTCGAAGAGCGATACAATCTTCCATTCTATGACCATGATCACCATGGAATTCTCTTCACTTTGAATTGTCTCTTTGGTCGGGAGGGCTTTTGATCTTTACGGGCCATCTTATCGAGCCTCTCATTCCTTTGAGGATTGCAATGAATTCTTCTAGTTTGATTGATATGTTGTACTTTAACAACCTACTTCTGAATCGGTCAACTGGTCGAGGTGGTCGATCAGTAGGTCGTCGACTGTCTCTATTTCTACCATCCTTGCGATCCGTGGTAGGATAAGGCTCAGGCCTTCATTTACAAGATCGTCGCTCGACTTTACTGTTGTGCCTATTATCGCTTCTACTTGGTCTGGTAGGGTGATAGTTTACATCATCTTCCTTCCATTTGATCTGAGCTCACGCCTTGACTAGGACGTCTTTCATCATCTTGCATGGGTACTTGGTCAACTCCTTGTACATGTCGGAGTTGTGTAATAGGACCTTTCAGAAGGCTAGGATTATTATCGCAGGGTTACAATGAGAGATAAACACCTTCTCTTTGTTGAAGCCTCTCACGTAATCGCGTATACGTTCTACTCGCCTCTTATTATTAGTGTAGAGGTCGTCCGATTGTTTCCAACTTTCTACTGCTGGCGAACTGCTCTATCAAGATATATGTTAGTTGAACGAATGAGCTGATGGAGACGTTTGGTAGATTGGTGTACCACTGAAGTGTTGATCCTACCAGGCTCGACCCAAATCCTTTTCACATGCATGCCTTCCTGAAGTCGCATGGGATTACTACTGTGAACATCCGCTGACAGTATTAGGCTATGCGGTCGTCGGGGTCGGTTGTACCGTCATAATGCTTTATGTTGGGGAAGCTAGATTTTATGGGCATCTCCAACAAAGCTATCACGTCTACAAACGGTGAGTTGGCGAAGTTATTGGCTGTGTTTTATGCTTTATGTTGGGGAATGCATTGGATGAGTGTCTCCATATCAGCGAACCTACGAGCCAAATCATAGTTAGCAAATATGAGATTCGAGCTTACCATCACCGAGTTAGAAAAGGTCGACTGTGTTCCCAATGGTAGGGTCGTTGGTCGAGGCACACCGGCGTTGGTAGGGGTCGACATTGATTGCATCTCCTGGGCGGCTTATAGTAAACCATTCCCTTAGCTCGTTGTTACTCCAAGTTGAAGGTTCAACTGTAGTGGTGTGACTAGGTCGACCGCATCTCTCATTGCTTTCCACCTACTTAGACTGGATCAAGGTTGCTGGCTGTTATACCTTGGTCCTCTAGTAGAATCGTCGAGAACGGTATAGTTGGTACCACTGGCTCGAGTGGTGGCGAATGGGAAGTTATTGGGTTCCTATATGGTCGAACGGTTGAGAGGGACTGAACCTTACTCTGAAGCTCTTGGTTCTGTACTCTAACCATTTAGTTCTCCTCCTCGAGTTTTTGGAGCCTTTGTATGTTCTCATTCATCTGAGAGATGAGAATCTGGAGTTGGGCTTCCATTGCGCCATGAGCTGAGTCGTTGGCCATTGTAGTAGGATCGGTAGAGCTCTAGTTTTGCTCATTAAATGATTATCGGCCCTACGATGGGCCCAAATTGTAGACTGTAAATTCTGGTAGGATGATGATACGGGCACTACAACCTGCAAAACCAAAGAAATATGATCGGTAGATTGCTTAGGATACAGGGGTAGTGCCGGCCAAGTGTACTCTGACAATCAAGTCAATAGACTATTGATAATGATAAGAAAATAGTAGAGTAGAGTATATGAATACTTCCTGATAGTTATTTTCGTTTTAATGATGATCGAAAATGTGGTAGAATGGTGATCGAAATTGGCCGGAATGTAATCAATTCTGGAGAATTGTCTCACTAAGGGCACGTTTGGTACATGGGACTGGCTTGAACTGGACAGGACTAAGTCTTAGTCCCATGTTTGGTGTGTCACTGGACTATTTTAAGTGGGACTAAATAGTCCTGGACCTATAAAAAAAATATTCATTTTACTTCATTATCTAATCACATTCAAAAGTTAGGGTTTATTTTGTCCCCTCTCTAATTTTTCCTCCATAGTCCTCTCCTTAGGCCATCTCCAATAAGTATATTTTTTTCATCAAAATGGAGATTCAAAATGAAATATTCCAAGAATATTCTATCTCCATAAATTCACAACTCTAAGCATTTTTCATTTTACAATCTCCAAATAATAAAATATTATTATATTTTTACTTCATAAATTATTGTTTAACTTTCTCTTAATTATTTTAGATAATAATTTACTCACATAATATATTTACACCTAACTAAATTTTTTAATAATTTATTTTTTCATCTACCTAATTTTCTCTATCTAACTTTACAAATAATGTGTTCATTTGTAGATGTTAATATAATTGTTTTTATTTTACTAAATTATTTTTAGTTAATTATTATATTAAATGGTAATTTATATATATATATATATATTGAAACTTTGAAATAATTTATTTTTAAATAAAATAATTATTAAATTATTGATTAATAAATACATATGACAAATGAAATTTTAAAATAATTAAAATATAGTCAATATTACACTCACTTGAAAGATATCAACAAATATTTCTAATGATATAATTTTTACACTAATTACATTTATAGTCAATTGTGTTGTTTCTATATTTGGAGGCTTTGAAATTATCTGCATATGTTAGATTATTACTTGTTTAATTTATATTTATATGAGTTTACACCTTGTATTTCATCATTGAATATTGAATAATATGAACAAAATGATATTTGAAAGTTAAGGAGAAAATTGCATAATCAATTGAAACTAATTGATTGTTATTTCATGGGCCCATTTGGTATAACTTGAATCCATGAGTCTATAAGATGGGCCTTGCACTACACACATGTTTGGACCTGATAATTGGGCCTAGTGTCTATTTTTGCCACTACACCTACCTACCATATATTTTTTGTCAAACTCCTCGCTCTTTCTGAATAGGTTAGGCTCAAAACCCACACATAAATACCATTTAGGCACAAAATGTCATTGAAAACTAGGTTAAGTGGAAGAGATTTTTGAAATTGGATCAAAAAAATATTTTTGTACAGTAAACTCTCTGCATATTTAAAACCACAAATGTCATGGTCAAGTTGTTGGGAGATCCTCGTGGGTCGTATTTTGGTGGCACGCCATATGTCTCTCTTAGGAGGCATATCTAACCTTTCAAAATATTATAATTTCTTGATGATACTGGAAAGTAATAACTGCAATCGTGTGATTTGATTTTCCTTAACTTCAGAATCTTCTTTTAGCTTATTCGTTGTGGAATCAAATATTTGTATGTGCTAATTCCACACATTGATGATGCATGGAACCCAATGACCATCGATTGGGTTTCCCAACTATGCAAGGCACCAAAAGCTTCATTAAAACAACATGAATGTTAGTGTACAAAATGCAAATATCAACAACAACATTAATGAACATGCCCTTTGATATTTCATTATACAGTTACATACCACCATGAACTACTTCAATTAGTATGAAACACAATCATTCAGGGCATCAAAATTTCTTATATACCGCACGTCCAAACCAAGCTGATACTTTATCCATTGTTTCTTCAATTTTGTCTATAACAAATCGAATGCATACATGTTAGACAAGTGAATAAACATATAGGCAGATATCCAAAAATTACCTATTACATAACTTGATATATATACAATACATAAAGTCCACACTTAGGACGCTGGTTCTCTGAGAGTACGATGTCTGGTCATGATCTCTCCTTTTGCATAAAAGACTCTTGTATGCATCAATATGCTATGTCTGCATTGAATTTAAGTAAATTGGAAAAATTTAACAGTAGTGATGTCTACATTGAATCTAACTCCAAGAAGAATTATTAATATTTTACATACCAACATAACGCATGTAAAATATTGTTCCACTTACTAAATTATGAACAACATTGAAAATTCTTAATAACTAAATGCTAATTTTTAAAATCATTAATAACTAAATTGACTATAACTTTTTTTTTTAGAGATATTATTAAAATCCTCCTCTAGTTTGGTGTATTAGTCAAAATCCCTTCAAATTTTATTATAAAATTAAATTACGGGGAAATTTTGACAATAAATAAAATTACGGGTGATTTTGACTAATATACCAAATTATAAGGAATTTTAATAATATTCCTAATAGAAAAGTTGACGGTCAGGTTATTTTGACACTTAAAACTAGTAGTGGAGAAAAATTAACTATAAAATAACATTATAGGGGGAATTGTAGCTATAAATAAAGTTAGAGGGTAATTTTGACTAATATACTAAAGTAGAGGGATTAATTTAATATTATCCCACTAAATTATGTTTTCACTCTATTTGCAGCCAATTGGGCCTGCTTTATTCACAATTTCTTAAATCTCTTGGGCCCAATTTTCATAAGCAATTTGGCCTTTTACTAGTTGTTTAAACTTGTAAAAACCCTTCAAAATTAAACAAAATCTACTCCTAACCCTAATCTTGCATTATCACTAAAATCTACATATAATTTATACTAATTTTCTTGTTTTTTATAAACTTTTTATTACATTAACTATAAATCAAGAGCGTAAAAAGATTAACGATCAGATTTATAGGTCGAATCAAATAAGTTTTGTTAAAATCATTTACTTTCTACTTTACGAAAACTGTTCAATAAAGATCTTGAAAGGTGTTTGATAGATTTAATCTCACGCTACGAGCGAATCAACATGAATTTTACGAAAATTGTAAAATTGTTAATTTTTAAAAAAAATCTTAAAAACTTTCATTTATAATTTAGAATTTAGAGAATATTTGGGAAAGCTAGTTGCACGTTGCCTTGCATGTGCAATTCCCACAAAAATTTATACGAATCAATATCTTTATTTAATTTTTTAATTTTTTTTTTCTTCAATGAACTTGCAGTCTTTCAAATTTAAATTTGTTGAAACCCAAATTGAACATCAACAATTCTAAAAAATTATTAATTTTAGAATTCAAACAAGAGTTTTGGTAATGTAAATATCTCGAACATCGTTTATTGTTTAGATGATTATTTAATAACAAAATTAAGATCTCCATAATTAGATGAACCGCTAAGAGTTGATTCAATCAAATCCAAGCATACAAATATCATGTATCAAAAAAATAATAATAATTAACATTCAATTAAAACTGACATTTTCATTGTATAATATTAATCTACTTTTTAAAATTGCATTACCTGTTTGGATGATTTTATCGATCTCTTTTAATTTTTTGAGTTAGATACAAATAAATCCAAGTAGTTACAAAATTCTCCTTTTTAACGTGAAAATTACTGCAATTATTTTTTATTTTTTAAGGGTATAATTACAAAATTAATAACAAATCTAACGAGACATGTCGAGATCAATCATTAAATGTGCAGTTTTGATATCAACCATATATTCTGATAAATACGTATGGTGAGATTTAAAACCTCACAAGTGATATGAAAGAGAGTAATTATAATAATCACTTGAATTAAGAGTGTATGTATAAAATTTTTACAATCCTTACTAAGAAGAATTTAAACAAAGGCGGAGTACCTTAACGTTTGGTTATATTGTAATGAAATCGTGAGTTTAGGTTTAATTATACATTAGTACCCTACCGTCAGTTGACTTAGTCAAAAGTAACAGTTTGAGCAAAAATTTTACCTAAAATGACAAAAATACCCTAAGTTAAAAAATAAAAAAAATATTAATTATTAAAATTTAAAATTTTTTTTTTTTTAAATGAACATATCCATTTAAATTTTTTTTAATTTTTTTAATCTTTCTTAATTTTAATAATTAATATTATTTTTTTAACTATGAGTATTTTTATCATTTCAATATAAAATTTTTGATCAACAGTTGTTTTTGACTAAGTCAACTAACGGTAAGGTACTAATGTATAATTAAGACTCAACTCACGATTTCATTATAATATAATCAAACGTTAGGCACCTCATTGCAATTCACCCTTTAAACAATAAATTTTATTTATTTTTTTAATTCTAAAACATATATTAATTCTGACCTTTATTGGAAATGTAAGCTAGTGGTTTGAACAATTGTACTAAAAATAATTAAAAAAAAATGTTATCCTTTTTAGTAAACCTAAAAAATGCAGCTAATTAAATTTACTAGTTGTAGTAAATAAAAGAAGTTCAAATTGAAGGCTATTTTAATTTAATAATTAAGACTAATTAAAAATTATGACACACCTTCCAAAAATTGTTAGACAGCAAGACTACAATTGGGTGTTTTGATTCATTCAATAAAATATAAAAATAATATTCTTAGAATTTCGATGAATTTTAAATAACTAAAAATAGAGAGGCCACGTATATATTCTGACCCAAAATATATTAAAAAATATCAATTAAATGGAAGACAGAGCAAACATGTACACAAATTAAGGACATTTAAAATCGAGGACAAAGGCTACTGTGCCTAAACTTACATGAGACAAATAATCACACATTAACACTAATTATTTTTCTAATTGTACGGAAAAGGTACAATTATTTATATATATATATATACCTAACTTTGACACTTCTCTTTTTAAAAATGAAAAAAAATCTGATAACAATTGAATAAAAATATATCGGAATTTAACGAGATTAATCAGTACAAGTTCGGTCCAGAATAATAACTCCTATTACCGGAGAGGTCTCCCCATATTTTAGGATTTAATAGGTAAATGTGGAACTTTTGGCACTTCCTTTTTGACTATACTAATTCATTTTTTGCTTACATATGATATAAGAGCACTTAGCATTTAATTTCAAATTTTGATGTATATAATATAACTTCACGTATCGTATAACTAACCATAAAACTATATTGAATCTTGGTCAATGTCTCAAATTTAACATTCACAAGATGAATTGTAGTTTAATTTGACATAATGCCATAATCGCACTAATATACATAGTTTATTTCTATGTTCATGAAGTAAAATTTAAGAATTTGACGGTTAATTCAATATAGTTTTAAAAGTTTAAAACTTGAAATTGAAATTAGGTTGAAATGATAAGCCTATATAAAGATAGCTCAATATTAACTTAGTCATATATATTATTAATCTTATGATATTAACAGTTTAATATATAGTTAAAAATCGAAATAATGCAATTTTAACATGAGAATGATCTACTGATTTTATTTCTTGTAAAATTCTTCCTTAAAAACGTAATTTTATACACAACTTTGGAGCTAAACAATGACATTAGGGCATTTTTTATGACATTATAATGCCTTGATCTCATTAATCAAATTCTTTCACATAATAAAATTTTATGCTATTTAAGTAAAATAAAAAACAAATAGTTAGAAAGTATTAGTCAAAAGGGTTATACAGTGGGATATTATTAAAAACTACCCTATAGTTTGATATATTCTCCAAAATGTACTCATTAGTTTCATTTTTTTTCTCAAAATCCTCTTATATTTTCAATAAAACTCCAAAAAGAAAAACCTCCTACCTTTAGTGCCGTTAATAAACTGTTAAATATTTGAAAAGTCATAAAGGTAATTAAGTAACTTAATAAATATCTAAAATTTAAAATTATTTAATAAAATTAATATAAAAATAATAACATTGTTCTCTCTCTGTATCTGTTTTGTTGTGGTTGGGTGGGGTGGCAGTTTTGTATATTCTTACTGGAGGGATATCAGTGATTTCTTTGCAAGTAGCTGAAGAGATCTCTTTTTCCCCTTTCTATTCTCTCTTCTCTTTCTCTCTCTAACAACCTCTCTCTTTTCTCTCTCTAACAAATAATTTCCCTTTAAAGTTTTGGTTGGATTGGAATAATGATTGGTAGTGGAAAAATTAAAAAAATGAAAAATAAAAATAAAAATAAAGAGGAGACTGAGAGGATATCAGAGGGGGTTTCGGTAGAGGGAGAGGCGTTGATGGGTTCGATTTTGGGGTTGGGTGGTGTGGCCGTTGATGGCCATAGGTTTTGTCATGAGAGCATATGGGTTTATGGTTTGTGATTTTTGGGTTTTTTTAATATTCATCAATCATCAAATTTTTTTTTTTCTGACTTATATTTTCTGTGTTTTGTTGAGTTTCTAGGTTGTTTTAATAGATGGTCAAATAAATTTGTTCATTAATTTTATTTTAATTGATAATTTTTAATTTATTTAATTTTTTAAATTATTATTTGTAAATATAACTAATTACACCGACCTTCCCCGAGATTTTGTCAGCTACAAGCGGGGTTAACTTTATCGTTTATTAACAACGACTTCCCCTGCCGTTAGTCAAATTCCGTTAGAGATAACGGTTGACCGTGTTTAAACGTTAAAAAGACCAAAATACCCCTAAAATAATATTTAAAATTATTAAATAAATAAAAATAAGTTTAGATCTTTCTCATCCGTCTCACCTGAGATGGATAGTGGAGATTTTTTTAATTTTTTAAAAATAAAATTATTATTAAAAAAGGGTTCTTCTACGAAGAATCCAGACATGGATTCTTCAAAAAAAATATTTTTCTTTGTTGGATCTCCACCATCCATCATCTTAAAGATAAAGGGATGAGATTTTTTCTTTAATTTTTTAATTTTTATTTAATAAAATAAATTTTAAAAAGTATAAAAATACGAAAATATCCCTATGCATGTTAAGTTTGATTAAAGTTGACGAATACTAAGAAGATCTTTGTTAATAAATAATAAAATTAACTTCACTTATATTTGGTAAAACCTCAAAAAAAAAATGTTGGTATAATTAACTCTTGTAAATATCTTCTTAGAAGTAAAATAGATTTTTATTTTTAATACAAGTTAAACTACAGGGTAGTTTTTAATAATATATCCCATTATGTAGTTTGTGAGATGACATGCACAAAAAGGAAAATTAATTGAAAGGGGCAGGGCAGGGGACAAAAATTGAAAAATAGGAGTGGGAAGGGGTACATTGGTCATTCCAAGAGGTTAAAGGTGATAGAGAGAGGTAGTAGTGTAAGGTATTAAGTTGCAGGTAAAAAGAGGTACACTCATTGGTGCTCTATCTATTCCCACCATTTATGTCTCACCCCATCTCTCTCTCTCTCTCTGTCTCTCTCTTCTCTTCCAAATTTTGCAATTCTTCCTTTCTTTTTATAAAAAAATGCCGTTTGTATCCTCTATGTAACCATTTAAGTCAATATATGAAAAAACACTTCAATTAGTATGTAATATTATTAAATTATTAACTTAATTTTACATGATTGCATATATAATTTGGTACGAGTTCTAATCCCTATTCTCCAAGTTAAAAAAAAAAAAACTTAAAATTTTGAACTTTAACGTCCAACCACCTATTTGCTCTTAATTCAAAGGTTAAGAATGGATGATAACTCAACAATTCTTAGAACAAGAGAGAAGGGATGACAACTTTAAATTTTTTGAAACAACTTAAAAATGATGGTTGGATGTCAAAGTAAAAAACTTAAGTTGACATACTCCGCTCATATATGTAATAGATTTTTTGTTGATAATAATAAAAAAAATTATTTAAGTAATATTAAATTGTTCAATTTTTTTTTTATCAAAATTATGTATTAATGTAATTATTTATAACTACGAAATCATTTACTAATTATGTTACAATTTATATGACAACTAAAAATTATATTATTATGTTATTTAAGTAAATATTTGGATAACCTAACATTTATCATTTGTATGCATTACTAAAAAAATATTGTTTGACGTGTATAGACCATTTTTGAAAAGCCAATAATGAAACAAACAACGTTTGATTTGGCCTCAAAATATATTATTGGAATTATCTCACTGAAAAAAAACTAAGTTATACTTATTATATTAGAAAATTTAAACGTTTCAGCATCCGTCGTCATGCTTTTTCTATTTTAGATAGTATTTTTGATATATATTAATTATGTTTTTCGACAATGAAATCCGTTGTTTTTATCATATTAGCAAATGCAAATGTTTCAGCCTCCATCTTCATAATTTTTATATTTTAGGTTGTATTTTTGAGCTATGTCAATGATATTTTTAATTTCTAAATATTTTAAATTTTGTAAAGTTTAATTTGAGGAGAATTAGTGTCAAAACTAATTTCAGTGCTATAAAACTCAAATTACAGTGTGAAAATCATAAAAGTCAAAAGTATAAATAATGTTATTTATTTAAAAAAACCATCTTGATTTATAGTTTTTTAAGGGAGATTAAACCAAATAAATTTAATTACAATGGAGGACTGAATTTGGTTCGACGTAAATAATTGAGTTCTCTCAAATTCTTTTTGAGAGATTGATCAAATATAATACAAAAATTAGCTGATTTTATGGGACTAGCACCGAGT
Source organism: Xanthoceras sorbifolium (assembly GCA_003430845.1). NCBI lineage: Eukaryota > Viridiplantae > Streptophyta > Magnoliopsida > Sapindales > Sapindaceae > Xanthoceras > Xanthoceras sorbifolium. The sequence continues at coordinate 29,201,204 of CM010618.1, forward strand.
TAATAAAAGTTTAAGAAATATCATCATTTTTAGTAGAAACTCAATTTATCCATGTAAAGTGATTTTTGTCTCATTCAAACTCTGTGAGAGTCAAATCACTAGACCTACCTCATCTTGTCTCATTCAAACTTATTTGTATTAGTTGAATTCTTATAATTGTTTTTATTCTTTCTCATTAAAGAATTTTTTTTTTTACCGTAATCTATTTCCTTTAATTGTGATTTATTTAGATCACGACCAATGAATCGTGATCTATTTTAATATATATTTTTTCTTTTCTAATAGATCACGGCCTTTTTTTTTTAAAATTTTTTCTTTTATTTTATTTTTTCTATCTATTAGATCACGATCTTACTTGGTCGTGATCTGTTCTGACTTTTTTTTTTATCAGATGGAGGATATTATTATCCTATTGATATTATTTCTACTCAATTTACTAATTTGGTATTATTTTCACAAACCCAATCCAATTTAGTATTATAAAATGAAGGACCCATTCTTTTTCCCATCTGTAAAACACCTTGTCCTTATTACTTGAATTAGGTAGTATTTTTACAATAACACACCATAAATATTTTATTAAAATATTTTTTAGTATTTTTACAATAACACACTATAAATATTTTTTAATAAAAATATTAATTAAAGCAGTTTCAAATAATTATATATATATTTAATATATTACTTGATTAGTTGATTATATTCTTCACAACACAAAATCATATTCTCAAATAAATTTTTTTTTTTAATTTCATGCTAGGTATTTTGGTAGTGTCCTTTTGTTTTCTCCTATTTTTCTCCAACACGACACACACAAACTCTCTCTCTCTCTCTCTCTCTAAAAGTTTCTCTTTTTCTGGGTATTCTACATTTTCTCTCCAAAACGACACATAATTAAAAAAAAAAAAAAAAAACTCTCTCTCTCTCTGAAGCTGGTCTCTCTCTAGAAACGACAAGAATTCTGGAAAGTCCAGTATAAATAGAGAGAGAAAAACACCCACCCGCATATATACACATACATACACACAACACAACACAAAACGCACATATATAATAGAAACGTTGTATATCATACACACACATATATAGCTTCCATCCAAGTAGGGTTTCTTCAAATTCACCTGGGGTTGGTCAATGGAGACCTTTATATAAAAAAACAAAATAAAGAAATTAACCTGAGTAAAAGACCTGTCTTTTGGTATAAAAAAGAACAAAGAAATTGAAGAAGAAAAAGGAGATATGGGGAGAGGAGGAGGTAATCAGGATGATGATGATGAAGGGTTGATGATGATGAGTGAAGAAGAAGAAGAAGTGCAAGTGATGATGGTGAAACCTGCATGGCTTGAAGGATTGATGGGGGAGACATTCTTTGGAGGATGTGGGGTCCATGAAAACCGCAGGAAGAATGAGAAGAATGTCTTTTGCTTGCGTTGTTGCCTTAGTATTTGCCCTCACTGCCTCCCTTCTCATTGCTCTCATCCTCTTCTCCAGGTAAAAAAATAAAAAAAACACATACATACATGTTTTCATGTTTGTCGCTTTATATGCACTTTTTTCTTGGAATTGATTTTGAGTGAAAAAGTTTAGTTTTTGTGATAGTCAAGCTCAATTCTTTTGTGGGTTGTCGTTGTGAATTTCTTTGAATTTTGAACTACCTTTTTCAGTGACTTTTCTTGCTAGTCATCCTCAATTCTTTGATGGGTTTATGGAAGTTCTTTGAATTTTGTTAACATCATAGAATGAATACATGAAGTTTTTGAACCTCGTACATATTTAATTTGTTTCTTTCTTCTTTTTTTTTTTGGAGTTTTCATGTGTGTTTTCATGCTTCTAATACTCTAAATCCTTTGTTGGGCTTGAGTGAAATTCTGGTTCTTTTTCTGCTAGTCGCTCTCAATTCTGTAAGGGGTTCTTGTAAATTCTTTGAAATTTTGTGTTTGGGGTGTTTTTCTCTTTCTTCAATATCCTTGTAGAGAGAACTCAGTTTTCCAAGTTTTCTCATGTTTTTGGTTGATTTGTTCAATGAATTTTCTAGACAGCTAGCATCTGTACTACAATTCCCTCAATTTTATTTTAATTTTTTTGGTTTCACAATTTGTTTCCAATTTTATTCAATTAGCGAGAATTTAGTAAGTCACTCTCTACTCTCCTAACAAGACCTGACATGTTCTTCTTGAAATTTCACCTCTCTCTCACAACTGCTAAATTCATCTTTTCAAAATGAGTTTTGGCATCCATTTAAGGCAGTCAAATTCAGTCCTTTTTTTTTCTGTCTTTGCTGAATTTAATTTCTTTCCATGCAAACAGTTTTTTCTTTTAATGAATTTGCACAAGTACCCTCAACAGTTTTTTTTTTTGTAAAATCACTTGTACCATTCAATTCCAAGAATCTTTAATTTCTTCTCTCTTTTTTTTTTAAAAAATTTTAATAACTAATTTAATTTATTTTGATATGATACACCTTTCCTCAAGAGGTGTATCATGTCTTGCCTTATTCACACTTTTTGGAGTAGGGTTGTTTCCTATATATAGAAGATTTCTTTTTTATCCATTTTTCCACCTGCAAAAGCCTTCTCTCATCTGTTGCTTTCAATGAAAATGAAAGTTTGACCCTTTTTTTATTTTATTTAAAAAATAATAATACTAACAGTATTCAATTCATTATTTATTATTCTTAACTCAGTTCCTTTACTTTTTTCTATCATTGATTTGGGAAGTTGGTTGCCTAACTTTTCACCTAAATTTCAAAGCCAAAAAAAAAAAAATAAATAACCCAAGTTACTCCAATTCACTTGTACTCCATAGATGTTACATAATTCAGCAACATTAGGCTTGATACAATTGAGTGTTTTGATCTCATTTGAACAGGTGAGACGGTACGTTTACCACGATGTGGTTCGATTAGGAGATCTCGAAAAGCTCATTGACTGTTCCTACATTCAGGTATATAATGTTAGTTGTTGTAATTCTGATTGCTAACAAGCTTTTGTGATGACGATTGTGTTGAAAGAAAGTGAGAATTGTGATTGTAGTGTATTATGTTGTGGTGATGAGAAGAATAATTGAGATGCGTTGTTATTTCCTTGTTTGGCAGCCCTATACTATCAACCATGCCAAAGTGATATTCTTGAATCAGAGGCCACAGTCAAGGTCCTGTAAGGGCTCTGCAAACGTTTGCTTCACATGTGACAGGATTCTTCAAGATTCATTTCACTTCTGTTCTCTCTCATGCAAGGTCCATTAGATTAGATTTCCATCCTATAATTATATACTTTATTGATTGACTGATTGATCATTATGTTTTCTTTGAATAAAAATGCATGATATAGTTATAATTTTTCTCTTTGGGTAATTTCTCTGTCAATTTTATATTTTAACAGCATATTGGTTGTAATGGTCATATATGTTGAGGTATCCTTTAGAGTTCTCAGATCAATAGAGGATATGAGTTTGTGACGTAAACACTAAATAGCTAGCAAATGTATGTGTGCTTCAGGTGGATCATATGGTATATCAAGGGCAAGACCTATCGAGCATTCTCTACAAGATCCAGGAATCCGACTTTGCATTTTCGCAATTTGAGGGGTGTTCAGAAAGTATAGACGACGATGGTCAGATTACCCCCAACTCCATCCTAGAGGATCATCATTTGCAGTACAACAAGAACTCATCATGCTCCAACGACAACATGGGCAGTTCGGGAATTTCACACGAGCCTGCCATGGTGGTTAATAAGAAGAAAAAAGGGTTCCTTCCGGGAATTGTTCTCTCCCTCAGCAATAGGAGAAAAGGTGCTCCACAAAGAGCTCCTCTTTCCTAGACAAAATTTCGCAATCCGAAAATAAGATCACCTATATATACATATTTTTAGGCTTCTGAATTCAATCCCAATCCATGTAATATTATGCTACGGTTAATATTTGTATCGACGGAATTTCCATTTTCGTGTCGGAATTCGCTCAGAGGCATTTCCGTTACTGACCTCAGGTGGATGTAAAGAGGCTTAATTCACTCAAAGTTCTTAGCTAGCTAGCCTCTTCACTTCACCAATTTTGTATTGATCATGTAATGGAACTTGCAAGTATATATGTGTTATTTTTAACTTGATTCAAGCTTTATCAACCATCTCTGCATAAATTTTGTTACCATTTCTCTCTTACATAAATCATTTGGGTTGTTATCATGAAATCTCATTTTTTGTTCCATGACAAAAATTTATTAACGTCAACTCCGTGAACTAACGTGGATATCGGTAATAATATAACTCGAACTTGATTATAGCAAAACCCTAAAGAAGATAAGATAATATGGGGTTTGAATTAGGAAATATTATTGGAAGAAATGAGAAATAGTTCACGGGAGAGGTAAAAAGCCAAATTGGGGTAAGATTTGAAATTATGTTTGCTTGTTTAGGCAAATGTTTTGAACCAAAACTGAAGAATCTTTTCTTCTTCTATTACTATGGCTATTTATTAGAATAAATAACACTAAATCTACATAAAATTTATTGAATTACACTCGAAATTAAAATTTATAAAAATTTACACTGAACTTCCTTATTGTTAAGTTTGACCGTTAAAAAGTACGTTTAAGTCTCACTCGGTTCATGATCCACCATGGATCTCTCATTTCTTTTTCTACTTTTTTTTTTTTTTACGGTCAACCAATCCACTATAAATGTCTCGCTTCTTCTTTAACTTTTTTTTTCTTTTAACAGTTAACTCTATTTTTTAACGGTAAAACTTAATATCATGAGAGTTTAGTGTAAATCACTACAAAAAAAGTGACTTTTACCGCGAAATATGTTGTAATGTATGATAAAAGGTGCTGTAAATACTGTTGTGGTAAAAATTTTTACCATAGATGATAACTATTGTAATAAGTTTTTTACTGCGGAGTATTAACGGTAAAAAGTTTAAAATCTGCGATAAAAAATTTAAAATTTTTAATATTTACCTTGAATTGCCATCAGTTGTAAAAAAGTCACGGTAAATATAATTTTTTTTTGTCAGTATTATTTGGTCTATATATTATTTTACTTGCAGGTGGTGGTTGGTGGTGGATGGATGGGCTTGTTAGAGGAGGAGGAGGAGGAGAGGATGATGATACTGATGGTCATGGTCATGCATGTTGGAGGAGTACAGTGGACTAATTTGGTACCAAAAAAAAAAAAAAAAGTTTTCTTGAGTGACAAAAAATGGCAGCAAAGGTCCTACAAAAAGACATCACAACACATGTCATCCGTACATTTTGTTTTACTTGCAAAAATCACTTAATGACACATCACTAGATAATTGGTTCCAATATTTCCAATGTGCCACGCTCTTTTCCTTTGATCCCCTCACATCATATATTGGTAGGAATTTTCCATTATCATCTCCTTGTTATAATAACATCCCAGACTTCAATTTTTGATCATTAGATGTATCTAAATGAAATTCCTTTTTTTTTTTTTGTCAAAGACTTGTTTCCATTTTGTGTAATGATAACTAAGCCAAAGAAGTTATGGAAGTTGCAAAGATGTGAAATATAAATTATTATTCTACTTCGTACACATGAAATGAGAAATTGTGAGTACAAGTCGGGCATCAGTGCTCGTAGCGACTAAGAATCACAAGCAATTTCGCACCAATGCTCGTTGACCAAGGAGCCGTGAGCTCAGGTTGTGGCACCAGATCACTGCTTTGCGGCAGATCAATTTAGGTAAGTTTTCTGCCCTAGTTTTAAGTATATTAAACCTTGAAATGTTACGATTTGATACACGAGAGATAGAGAAAAACATACGAATAGAGAGTAGATAACATTGTGGTTTTTCGCGTATATGTCGTGTTAACATTATTTGATAGTGGACTGAGTGCAAGGGCGGAGCTACATAAGGCCTAGTGGGGTCTCAAGCCCCCATTGGGCTAAAAAAATTTCAATAAATTTTTTTATTGGTTTCAAAAGGGCAAATTTGATTTATGTGACAACTGATTAGATTCACCGAAACTCTATTGGTTTTTTGTACTAGTATAATATACGAGTGTATTATTATTGCTAAACTTGGTTTTTTATTTTATTGGAAACCAATAAGCGCAAAGCCTCCTAAATTTAAAACTTGAAAACCAAGCTTCAAATTTTCTTTTTTTTATTCCCTTTTAATAGTAAAAGATTTTTATTTCTACGATTTTGTCTTCTACAGTTCTACATATTACTAAGATTTTATTTCTTATACAGTTTTCTACAGTTTAACGATTTTATTTCTTTTTCAATAGTAAATGATTTTTTCTTCACTCTGCGTTCTTCCAAACTTTCAGTAAAACGCCACTCAATAAAGTTATTATTTTAATTTAACTTATGTTAATAGTTTTAAAGTGTTTTGTCTCCAATTCTTGTGCGTATTCCAATAATAATTCTTGTGCGTATTCCAATAATTATCCTTAATTTTATTTATTTACTTTTTTAAATCAATTTTATTCTTTCTACAGAATTTTAAAGTTATTCAAATGACATAATTTTATTTTCTATTTTAAATTGTATGACACAACTGATATGGAGAGATATTTGACCAAACCGTTGAAATCAACACCTCGAAAAATAGATGATGGTAGTTAAAAGAAAAGAAAATTAGATTTTAACTTGTCCAATCTTCCTACAGATCTTGGTTTACGACCTCCAGTTTCTGATTATCATTCTAATATTCGAGATGAAGTTAGAAGAGCATATATACAAAGTATTGATAACGAAGCTATTGTACAATGGTTTCAAAATATGAAACTGCGTCATGGGCAATTGTAAATTTATTAACAATTATGAATGATATGAAAATTTTAATTTTTTTTTTACTCTATTATTATTGTTTTTATTATTACTATTGTTGTTATTTATATTTTATAATATAATCTATTTGAACTAAGCCCTCATTAGTTGAACTTCTTGGCTCGGCCACTGACTGAGTGCAGGTATGAATGGATTCGTAGATATAAGAATAAATTGATTAACGAACCACGTAAAAAATGTCTTATCTTTTTATTATTTTTCGTCCTTTGATTATATGTGTTTTTCTTGTATTTGTATCCAGGGTTATTCCGCTCTTCTAAACCCCAACCGTGTTAACATAATATATTATTAAGATTTAAGTCAAAGAAGGGAGGTTTCTCATTTTCTGATATCGTTGAAGAATTTGAAAATATTGTAAAAGAACAGAAAAAAGAAGGGGATTATTGAGAAAATCAAGAGAGGTGAGTGAAAGTGGTGTGTGATGTTGTTAGAAGAGAGTGAGAGCAGCACAACCACCACTCCAAGACAATCAATCCTCTACCCGAGACTTTCTTCCCACCTTTTCGAATCTTTTCCTTTCCAAAAAAAAAAAAAAGAAGTCATATCTCTCTGATTATTATTAACCCTAATTAAAAGCATTTATTATTTTTATCTATTTCAAATCAAAACAAATATAAGGTAGTTTTATGTTACAATGTGTTTTGTAGAGTACTAATGTAATTATATTATATTTTAAATTTAATTATTGATTAAAAACAGATCTGTGATAGATTTTAGAAGAACTTCAAATAATTTTTATATTATTTTATTTCAACTAAAATATAAAAAGAATAAATATAAAATTATTTTTAATTACTGAAAAGTACTTTTAGAAGTATAAAAGATTCTCCTACTCACCCTTTTAGTTGGTGTAAACAATAAATTCAATTAACTTGGGGTTTGAGAAATATTCCTAATGACCCAATGCTAGTTTTCTTTACAATAATACAATAAATAAATGAGAACCATAAATCATAATGATCATGGAATACTTATTACTCTTCTTTTTTTTTTTTTTTTTATACAAAGAAAGTTTAGGTGAGGGGAGACTCTCCGAGTCCAGGGTATATCATAGGTCTCAGTAAGAACTTACAGTAGTACTTACAAATTACCTAACAAGAGGGACTACCTGCGAAACTCGAACTTTAATTCTTGTCAAGGTACTAGTGAACACTCAACTAAGTAAATTAACCCTCGTTGATTTACTTACCACTCATTTCATTTGTTGTGATATGGGATTGTTTTGTTATTGAATTTTTACTCTCTTTATTTTTTCTTTTTTAATTTTTGTTTCATTTCTCAAGATTAAAATATGTAATATATATATATATATATATTTAAAATAAGAGAAATATCTCTTCATTAGAAAGTTTACCTAAAGAGTAATTTCACGTAGCGCTCCTATTGTTTCATTTGAATATATCTGTTAACGTTCCTAGCAAAAGGAGGTTTTGATAAATTTTTTTGACATTATATGAGAAGTCTTTAGTATTTTCATAGACATTTTTAAAACTACGAAGTAAATAGGTGACGAATATTCAAAACTTGTGGGGGATGAATGCATTTATGTAAGCAAATAAGAGATAATTGAAATTTACCATAAATATGGTTTTAGATAGGGTTTATATAACTCACAATTTTGAGAGTTAATTGGTATTTTTGTGTAAAAATAGAGCTAATTGCAAATATTAATGTCATTGAACTTTCTTCCTATTATCCAAATTATAAGTAAATAATGGTTTTCTCTTACCTCATTGTAACTACCAAGTTTTTGAAATTATTATAAAAATCAACAAAAAAAAAATGATCCTTTGGTGATGGACACATCACACATGTAAAGGAGCCAAAGGGTGATGCATGTCAAAAAGGAACATAAATTCTGGTTTATAGCACATGCATGCTAATTGGGGCAATTGTATTGTAATTTGTAACATGTGATGATGAGATAGGTGGAGTCAGATTAATCACATGGGTTGTCACATTCTATTCTGCTTCCTTTTTTTTTTCTTTTTTTTTTTTAATTTATATTATATTTTATAAATCTTTTGTATACAATAACCTAGGCAAAATGCAAGGCAAGACAGAACCATTATTTATTTATTTATTTGCATATGATATCATTTGAAAGACAATTATGCTTTTGCTTAAATTCCCATACAAGTCTCTCATATGAATTCACATCTACCTGAGAGATGTCATGAGACTCTGCCAAGCCACACTACTTGTTTTATATACACATAGGATGCCTTTTTCTTTTTTTTTTTTTCTTTTTTTTTGTCCTTTGAGAATACAACCCCTAAAAAAAATCCAAGATTTAATTAGAGGTATAAAATATTGAGTCGGTCGGTTGTTGTTATTCGTTTTTTTTTTTTTTCATGTTTTGAGTTGAATTTTAAGTCAGGTTATATCTAATACGATCTCGTTACTACAGTTCAAACTATTCCCTGATTTTGATTTAATCTAAATAAAGTTAAAACTTTTATTTGTTTTCATATGTCTTCTCATCCATGTAAGGATTCATTTGAAAGAGCTTTCTCGAGTAAAAATTTTAGAATTATATCTTTTACAATTATAGCTTTTATAAGTAAAACTTTTAAGGAAAAGACGTTGATAGTTTAGTTGTCAATTAAAATTTTTTTAAAAAATAATAAGATTACAAAAAAAAGATATAATTTAAAGTTAAAAAGGTATTTTAAAATTAACAAAATATAATATGATTATACTAGACATTTTAATACTTTTAAAAGCTCAAAAAGATCTACTTGGAAAAGTCCAAAATTTGAATAAAAACTTTTTTAATCGTCCAAAAATTCTACTAGAGTATCAACAAAAAAATATGAAAAATATAAAAAAGAGTTGTTGAGATTAAAAAAAACTTTTGTAATTAAAAAAACTCTTTTAAGTAATAAAAAAGCTCTTCTAAACGTACACTAAGTGGAATGGAATTGAATCGAGCTAGCGGTATAGCTAAAGAAGTGTCACTTATTAAGGTTAAAGGTAGAGTTTTATCGGGTTAGAGGTAGCCTAAACATGATAAAGGTGTCACATGAATAGATTAAGGAGAACTTCATAATACCAAAGCAAATATGTAGATTTGACTCTTTAAGCAAATAAGAGTGCATAATCAGCTTCATTCGATTAATCATAAGTATATTCATCCAATAAAATCATATTAATTTGTAGTAAGGGTATAAAAGTCTTTTCAAAGAAGGAGAAAAAGAAACAAAAAGCCCATGGGCCTAAAATATGGGCTTCCATGCAGCATATTGCAGGGGCATATTATGGGCTTGACTTGTGGAATGAGCATTCCAAGGAATTATTAGAAAAAAGGTATTTTTAGAGAGAGAAAGTGTGCTTTTCAAGGTGGAATGATTTCGAGGAAATCTAAAAAGGGATTGTCATAATTGTTGTGGATTGATTTGATTTGATTAGAGTTGTTATTATCATCATGATCATGTCATCACCTGAGAGAAATCAACCAATCACAGTCGAGGCTCGTGAATCGTGATGCAGATCACCGTACCCAATCAAATAAATAAAAATGTCGACTCTTTTCTTCATTTATTATCTCAATTGGAGTGCCCAAATCAAATCAAATCAAAATCAAAACATATATTCCCACTTTCCAACCCTACCAAATTCAATTTAATTCAAACATATATATTTAAAGGAGAGAGTAAATTATTATTAGAGAAATAAATATATAATTTTTTAATATTAATTTAATTAAGTGTCGAAATTTGAATAGTCCACTGTACATAGTAATTGGTGTACGCCTGTACGGAATGCACCAAAATTTTCTCCCTACTAACTTGCTTAATTAAGGGATTTATTCAATATCAACTTTTAATAACTTTTAATAATTTATGTGGATTTTAAAAGTGTAGGTGTATTCAATATAAATTTTTAAAGACTCCATAAAAGTCAATAGTTATTTAATATGAATTTTTATATACTTTTTAAAAATCTATAAAAATTTTGAGGTATTCAATATGGACTTTTTTAAAGTTCATAAAAGTCATGGGGTATTGAATATAGACTTTTATGAAGTATAAAAAAGTTAAGGGGTATTCAAAAAGTTCATAACTTTTATGGACTTATAAAAAATCTAGACTTTTGTAGACTTTTGTTGTAAACTATAGATATTCTAATTTCACAATTTATCCACCATTCACCCCACAAACTTTTGTAGACTTTCAATTTGAGAAGCAACAACGTACGGGGGGGTGTATTCAATTTTGACTTTTAATAACTTTTACAGACTTTTTTTAAGTGATAGATTTTTATAGACCCCCCATACGGTTCAAGTTCTAGGTAAACAAATCGTTTTTCTTATTTTTATATTATTATTTTTTTTTAAATAGTTATTCTTGATTTGTTGATTTTGATCTTATAGATTTTTTATACTGCTCTCTTCTTTTGTTGATTTTAAACAAAAAATTAACAATGTAGGTAGGACATAAGTTTTAAGTTTGGTTATCAATATTTGCACATTGGTTTACATTCCATTTAGATGCATTGAAAGCATGTATAAGAAAAAAAATTTTAATTCGTATTTCCTTCTCCTCCATTATATTTACTTCAATTTGCCTAAATTTATATATTTATTATTATCAGCTAGTCTAAAAACAAATTAACTTGAGTGATTTGAAAATATAAGAATCAAGAAACAGCCTAGATATAAAATGACTCTCATTTGACCTGACAGTGTTTCAATTTCGAATTGTTAGACCACATAGCAATAGTTCTTCTTAAAAGGATCGACTTGGTTGGACTGGACATACAAATTATGTTTTTTTTTTTTTTGTAAAATCCCATTAAAGCTTTTTATTGTAAATTATAGTAAGGAAAGTGCAACAATAACAACAAATAAGTCAGAAAATAAATATAATTTAGACAATCAATACATCATTGACATTTATAATTAGAATAATATGAACTTATGCAAGCAATTAGTAACAGAAGAAAAACAAAAATAAAAAAGCAAAGAAATTTATGTCCATATGATATCGAAATACATACTTATTAAAAAGAAAAAAAATCACTATGATAGAATAAAATCAAAATATTATATCTTATTATTGCTCAAAATTTAGTGCAACTCCACAAAAATAATAAATACAAAGAGGGATGTATCTCCCATTTCACTTTGTTCTTTTCCTAATTGTTTTCTTTTTATCGAATTCTTTTTCTCGTTATTTATCATTTGAGTTTGGAGAAATATGGTTCATGAAGCTTGAAATTGTTAGGGTTTTTTAGGTTTTAATTATTGTTGCGGTATTTGTTTTATTTTGGATTAAAGATATTAGATTAATGAATAATTAAATTATTTAAAAAACTTATTATTTTGGTTATTAAGTCATCAACGGGTATGTATTATTTATCTAAAGAATGTATCATATTTGTTTACATTATGTACTTGGTTTCAATACACCATCCAACAAATTTTGATATAATATGCACTTGTTTTTTAATGAAAGTCAATAAAAATCTATTAATGTCAATAAAAATATTTTAAAATAAAAGTCCATAAAAGTCTATAAAAGTTTGTTAGAATTCTGTAAACTCTATAAAAGTTAATAAAAGTCGGTAAAGTCTATAAAAATCTACCACTTAAAAAAAGTATGTAAAAGTCATTAAAAGTCAAAATTGAATACACTCCCCTAAATTTAAGATAAATTGTAACAAACTACTTTAGTTTTGGTTATATTACAATTAAATTGCTAATTTACTTTAACTATAGTTAAGTATTTTAAATAATTATTATTTAGTTTTTTAGGTATTTAAAAATATTATTTTTTATTTTTTATTTTTATAACTTATATAATCTCTTTTTTTAAAAAAAAAATATATCAATTTAATTTTTCTAATTAAAATTTTAACAATCAAACCTAAATAATAATTACATTTTACTCTTTTACTCTTTTTTATTAAATTATTAAATTAGTAAGACAATTTTACCCTTCAACTATATACATTTTAACAATTTTAACTTTTTGGATAATTCAATAAAAAATTGATGTGTTATAAAAATATATTTTTTTTTAAAAAAAATCACTTAAAAAAGGATAAAAAATAATGTGATAAATGTATTAAAAATTAAAAATAACATCATTTATGAAAATAAAAATAAAATTACAGATTGAATACTTATAAAATTTAAAATTTAGTTAAAAAAACTAAAATGTTAAAATATTATATATACATGTTTTAGAGTATATTATAAAAAAAATATAATAATAAAATTACATATATATATATATATATTCATTTATTATTATTATATTATAAAAATAAAAATCTAATAACTAAACTGCAATATATATAAATTTAATATATATATATGTATATATTTATATATTAAATTACTAAATTTTGAGTTTTATAAGTATTCATCTTGAGTTTTATTTTTATTTTTTTAATTAATTTTATCATATTTATTTTATTATTTTTAAGTTTTTTTTAAAAAATTAAATTTTTATAACATATATCAATTTATTATTAGACTATTCAAGTAGGTAAAGTTGTTAAGAAGTTAAAGGGTAAAAATGTTATTTTAATTTAATAATTTAATAAAAAATGTGAAATGGTCAATTTATACTTTATTTCAGGTTTGGCCGTCAAAATTTTGGTCATAAGGACTAAATTGATGTATTTTGAAAAAGATAGGGACCATGTGAGTGAAAAAATTTAAAACATGTCAAAAAGTGATAATTTTAAATACATTAGGGACCAAATTAATAATTATCCGAGGTACTTGACTATAGTTTAAGTAAAAGTACGATTTCATTGGAATATGACCAAATATCAAGATATTTCATTACAATTTACACTTAAATTTAAGTGCAAAATTATGGGTAACATTTAAATGATGTGACTTTGTGAGTGGCTGGTTTTTTTTTTCAAAGGAAGAATATAATAAAGCCCCAAAGGGAAAGAAAACACTATCTTGATAAATATGCTAAGACACACGACTTCATACAAGAAGGAAAATTATCAACTAGAAAATAATTAGGCTTAGAAATCAAAGCGAGTTTAGCAAGGCCATGAGCCACATAGTTAGCTAAACACGGAACAAGAACAACATCAGCACCTGGAAATTTAGAAAAACTTTCTTAAAATATCATAAATGACAATACCCACCTTAGAACTAGAGACCAAATTGCCAATAATCAAATTAACAACACCACCTGCATCGGATTCAATCACACCTAGCCAAACTCCTAAATCAGAAGCAAAAGTGATATACCTAACATGGCTGAAGCTTCAGCAACTTGAGGAGAGAAAGAAGCTTCCACTCTTTGCCAAAAAGACCCCAACACATACCCAAGATGGTCCCTCACCACCACCCCAAAGCCAACCAAGAGAAACGAATTGTCAAGAACAGTTTCAATATTGATTTTCAAGGCCCCAAAATCAGGCGGCTTCCACTTCACAACACGAGGCGGAGGCAATAGAACTGAACGATAGTAAAAGCAAGATTGGCTTAAAAAATCATGCAAGAAAGTTTGAGTGGGTGAATTGAATGATTCCTTTTCTAATATGATATTATTATAATGGTTAATTGCATTAATACTCTTGAGTTTAGGTGAAATTGTACCCTTAAATAGTTTATTTCAGAAACCTTCTTTTAATTAGCGTTGAATAATTATTTATTAATTAAAAATTATGAAAAGTTAAAAATACTCTCAATTATAATCTAGGACTGACATGACATGAGGAGGCTTAGAAAATAAAAATTTTGTCCTAAATATTTTCTAAAACCATAAAAAATACCCCAATTTTTTTTAAAATTTCCAAAAATAAAAAAGATGAAATTTTTTTTTGGCAGATCTCCTCCATGGTGGAGATGAGCACACCTCAAAATTTTCTATTTTTTAAAATGGAGGTATGCTCATTTTTCTATTTGTTTTGAAAATTTAAAAAAAATTATGATATTATTTATAATTATTTTAGGTCGAGCTAATAAATATTGGAATATTTAAGATTGTTTTTCAATTTTCAATTATTTAATGATGTATAAAATGACACTTTTAGTATATTAAATTTTCAGTTAGTTAATGGTTAGACAAAGATAATTAAAGAGAGGTTTGTGTAATAAATACAGAAATTATCTCAGAGTAAAATTTTTCTAAACTCATAAGTATTAGTACAATTAACCCTAATTGCAATCATTTCACTAACATTAGAATTTCATACATTTTATTGTTATTATTATTATTATTATTTGGGTTATGAATTTTGATATTAAAATAGTATCCTATGCAGTGAATTCTGAAGAATATTGATTTGGTTTCTTCTTTTCGGTACAATATTGTATCATTTAATCGTATGCGATTTGAGCTATGAATAATGAGAGTTCTATTCTAGATTAAATAAGTGGACTTATCAATTAAATTAGTTAACATATATATAATTTAAATCAACACCCCCTTTTTAAATTATAATAAACATTTTTTAATCATAGTCTTTGTATCAATCTAAAAAATCTTTGGATCAATTAAATAAAAAAAATAACTTTTAAATTAAAAGATATTCATTATAATATAATGACAAGGTACTGAATTGAAAATTATATATATATATATATATATATATATAAGTTGGACATCCGAACTTATATAAATGGGCGAATTGTGATGAAGCACCCTGATGTTTGGTCATATTATAATAAAATTATGAGTTTAGTCTTAATTACACGTTAGTATCCTACCGTCAGTTGATCTAGTCAAACATAACGATTTGACCATGAATTATGTGTGAAATGACATAAATATCCATGGTTAAAAAAATTGAATTAAATAAAAATAAAAATAATTATTTTTTTTAAAAATGGTGGAGATTTATTTTTTTTTTACAATTTTTAACAATTTAAGTATTGGTTGACTATTAACTCTAACGGTCAATCAATTAGTCAATAGTACTAACGTGTAATTAAGGTTAAATTTATAATTTTGTTATAATATAATCAAACGTCAGGATAGTTCATTACAATTCGTCCTATATAAATATATGGATGAATTATTAATAAGTTTAATAAACAATTTAACAATTTAAAACATGTTTGATCTCCCAATCAATGTATTTAAGAAGAAAATTTTAATAACCATACTGACAATTTGATTTGAATATTAACCCTCATAAAGATATATTACGCGACGTCGTTTTGATGGAGAACAACAAGAGAATGAAAAGATTGTTGGAAATAAAAGTAAATGAATAATTTGTTTTCCCTTTAATGCTATATCTCATGCAGTCATGCTAAGAGAGAGAGAGAAATCTAGAGAGAGAAAGGGGGTGTCTCATCTGATCTGAGTCATAGCTCATCAGCATCTCAATTGCACATCAACCATCCTTATCATACTCAGTACATTTTTTTGTGTCAGCCTTTTTTTTTAAATTTTTTTAATTATTTTTTATATCAACTTGTGGAAGCAGAAGCAGAAGCAGAAAAGCAGAGAGAAAAAGCAGAAACAGGCAGCGGAAGCTGGCTGGTTGGCTGGCTGTCCGCTGTCATGAGCATCTCTCTCTCTCTCTATCTTTTCTTGGCGGCTTATTAATTATATTTTTGGGTTAGTGTTATGGTCTTGAGTTTTGACCATTGGAGTTTTACATAAATCTCTCTTTTTTTTTTTTCCAGCATCTTTGGGTTTGTGTTTGACTTCTTCTTCTTATTCTTCACTCTCCCTCTCTCCCCCCAATGTACTTCTATAAATGCTCTATTAATTTGTTGACATCTAAAGGAGCATCTATATTTCAATTTCATTTTTTTTTATAAAAGAATAAAAAATTTATCAAAATTGTTTTTATTTTATTTTAGAATAAATTACAATAAAATATCATAATAGTTGATCATATTACAATAAAATAACACTTTTCCTTAAACTAAACCAAGTACCTTGGATAATTATTAATTTAGTCCCCAGTGTATTTAAACATATCACTTTTAATTTATTTTTAATTTTTTAACTCACATGGTCCCTACCTTTTCTAAAATATATCAATTTAGTTTCCATAACTAAAGTTTTAACGGTCAAACATGACATAAAGAATAAATTAATCATCTTATCATTTTTTTATTAAATTATTAAATTAAAATAACATTTTTACCTTTTAAATTTTTAATAACTTTAGCTATTTGGAGAGTCTAATAAGAAATTGATATATACTATAAATTTTTTTTAAATACTTATAAAGGATTAAATAATAAAATAAAGGAGATAAAATTTATTAAAAAAAAATAAATATAAACATATTATAAAAATTTTAAAAGTAATATCATTTATTAAAAATAAAATAAAATTCAAGATTTAATACTTATAAAACTTAAAATTTAGTAATTTAATATATATATATATATATATATATATATAATGTATATATACTATATAATATTCTCTAAAATATATATATATATATATATATATAATATTTTAATATTTTAGTTTTTTTAACTAAATTTTGAGTTTTATAAGTATTCAATTTTATTTTTATTTTTAAAAAATGATATTATTTTTAATTTTTTTAAATTTTTATAATTATTTTTAATAATAAATTTATAATATTGATTTTTTATTTAATTATTTTTCAGTATTTTAAAAAAAAAAACTTAAGTCTTTATAACATATTATTTTTTTATTGGACTATCTAAATAGATAAAATTGTTAAAATATAAAAAAATGAAGGGTAAAATTATCTTTCTAATTTAATAAAAAAGGTTAAGATGATCCATTTATACTTTATTTCAGGTTTGACAGTTAAAATTTTGGTAATAAAGACTAAATTAATATATTTTGAAAAAGGTAGGGACGATGTAAGTTAAAAAAATAAAAATAGATCAAAAAATGATATTTTTAAATACATTAGGGACCAATTGATAATTATCCAAGGTACTTGGTTGTAGTTTAAGGAAAAATGTGAGTTCATTGCAATATAACCCAACGTCATGGTATTCCATTGCAATTTACCCTTTATTTTATGAAGTTTCAAAAACTTGACTAAAATTCACATTTATCTTATTTTTCATTTAATTATATATAACCCAATCTCCTTAAATCATAATGTAAGTGGTACTTGATCTAATATATATATATATATATATATATATATATATATATATATATATATATAGATCTGTCGGGATCCAGTGAGATTAATAAAAATATCATTTTTAAGTTTTAACCTATTTTTATTTTTTTAACTCGTATGGTCTATTACTTTTTCAAAATATATTAATTTAGTCTTTATAATCAAAATTTTAACAGTTAAAACTGACATAAAGTATATATTGAACATTTTATACTTTTTTTATTCAATTATTAAATTAAAATAACACTTTTACTCTTTAACTTTTTAACAACTTTACCTATTTGGATAGTCCAATAAGGAATTAATATATGTTACAAATTTATTTTTTCAAAAACAATTAAAAATGATTAAATAATAAAATAAATATAATAAAATTCATTAAAAATAAAAATATATAAAAATTAAAATACTTAAATTTTTTTAAAGTAATATTATTTATTAAAAATAAAATAAAATTCAAAATTGTATATTTATTAAACTTAAAATTTAGTAATTTAATACATACATATATAATAAATTTATATATATTACAGTTTTTATTATTATATTTTTTATTTTTATAATGTAATAATAATAAGGAATATTATTAAAATCTCCTTCTAGTTTGATGTATCCATCAAAATTTCTCCTTTAGTTTCATTTATAGTTAAAATTTTTCCTGTAGTTTGGTATATTCATCAAAATCCTCCCTGCCGTTAGTTTTAATTACCAAAATACCATTAACCGTTAATTTTTCAGTTAGGAATATTATTATAGTCCCCTTCTAATTTGTTGTGTCAAAATCTCCCCCTAGTTTCATTAATGGTCAAAATCCTTCCCTGGTTCATTTTATAGTTAATTTTCTGTATATTTTCATTTTTAATTATCAAAATACCTTTAATAGTTAACGTTTTTGTTAAAAATTTTAGGACAACAAGGATATAAAGGTACACACACACACACACACACACACACACACATATATATATATATATATAAAATTAAAATATTTTAATTTATAATATTAATGAATCTCTATCATCCATCATATGATGGATAATAGAGATCAAATATAAAATATTAAATAATTAAAAATTTTAAAAATTTAAAATCTATGGAGATTGACGGTGGAGGTCCATTTTTTAATTTTTAATTTTTTTTATGATTTCTACTATCCATCTATGGAGATGAACGGTAGAGATCCATCTTTTTATTTTTTTTAATTTTTTTAAAAATTTTTGGTAATTGTTTTAAAAACATTTTGTGTTTATCACCGTCTATAGATGGTGGAGATCCAACTTTTTTTTTAATTTTTTAATAATTTAAATTTGATCTCTAATGTCTATCACAATATGGCGATGGACGGTGGAGATCCATCTTTTTATTTTTAATTTTTATAATTTTTTTAACATTTTTTTATAATGTTTTTTAAAAAATTAGTGTTTATGATCTATGGACGGTGGAGATTCAAATTTTTTTTTTTAATTTTTAATATTTTAGATTTGATTTCTAAAGTCCATCATAATATAGAGATGGACGGTAGAGATCAATCTTTTTATTTTTAATTTTTTTTGGTAATTGTTTTTAAAAAAATTTGTGTTTATGATCTCCATCGTCCATCTATGCAAGGTGGAGATCCAACTTTTTTTAAATTTTTAATATTTTTACTTTAATCTCTAATATCCATTATAATATGGAGATGAACGGTGGATATCTATCTTTTTATTTTTAATTTTTTTTTAAAAAAAATTGTGTTTATGATCTATAGGAGATCCAACTTTTTTTTTTTAATTTTTAATATTTTATATTTATTCTCTAATGTTATCATATTATGGATGGTAGAGATTTATTAATATTATAAATTAAAATATTTTAATTTAATATATATATATATATATATATACACACACATATATTTACCTTTATACTCTTGATGCCCTAAAGTTTTTAACAGAAAGATAATGATTAAAGGTATTTTGGTAATTAAAATTGACGGTAAGAGGAAAATTGACTATAAAATGAAACTTGGGGGATTTTGACTATAAATAAAATTATGGAGAGATTTTGACTAATACATCAAATTATAGGGGGATTTTAATAATATTTCTAACTGAAAAGTTAACGTTCAATGGTATTTTGGTAATTAAAACTGACGGTAGGGGGGGTTTTGACAAATACACTAAACTACAGGGGAATTTTAGCCATAAATAAAACTGGAGGGGGAATTTTGACGAATACACTAAACTAGAGGGGTATTTTAACAATATTCCTAATAATATATATATATATATATATAATATTTTAAGATTTTAATTTTTTTAACTAAATTTTGAGTTTTATAACTATTTACTTTTAAATTTAAATTTAAATTTTAATAAATGGTGTTACTTTTAAATTTTTTTAATTATTTTAAATTTTTAATGAATTTTATCATATTTATTTTTTATTTAATCATTTTTAAATGTTTTAAGTTTTTATAACACATATCAATTTATTATTGAACTATCCAAATAAGTAAAATGATTAAATATAAAAAGTTGGAGGGTAAAATCATCTTTCTAATTTAATAATTTATAAAAAAGGGTAAAGTGGTCAATTTATACTTTATGTCAGGTTTAACAGTCAAAATTTTAGTCATAAAGACTAAATTGATGTATTTTAGAAAACTTAGAAATCATGTGAGTTAAAAAAAAATAGATTAAAAAGTGGTATTTACAAATAAGTTAGGGATCAAATTAATAATTATATGAGGTACTAAGTTATAGTTTAAGTAAAAGTTCAATTTCATTACAATATGACAAAATGTCTGGGTATTCTATCACAATTTGCCATAGAAAAATAATATTATTAATGGTAAAAAATGGATTAAACGGTTAACAATCGTCAACTGTGCAATGTAAGGGAACTTAGTGGTTTGTTGAACAAATGATGTTATGTTCGTCCCTTTGAATCCTGTGATAAGCTTCTCGGCGACAATGAAAACCTGTTGAATGTTTTTTGTGAAGCAATTATTTGTAAAGACAAATAAAGATCGGTGAGGGTTGCCGGACTTTAGTCGGCAATTAACCTCCGACGATCAAGTCAGTTTCAGAATAATAGGCGAGTTAATGAATTGATTCAAAGAGTTTTAGGGTTGGTGAGAATATTGAATAGCATACATTTGTTCTCCATAAATGTCCCTATTTATAGTTCTCCAGACATTCCCCTTATTTTCCTCTATTTTAGGAATGTTCAGATTGTCTGAAAGCGTGGTCAGTGGGATGTTACCTTAAACATACAATCTCTGTCTCCTCGAGGAACCTGTTCACGGATAGGACAAAAAGTGTGTTTGAACGGTAACCTACAGCATTGAGACATTTAATACGTCTGATTTTATTGATGATAGAGTTCTGACTTTGACTGAGTTCGCCACAAATGTCAACCTGGTGTGTCATAGTCTGCCAGGCTCATTTCTGACACGAACCATGATGTCCACAGTTGATACTTTACTGATGGTTCATTAATGCACTCCGAGAGCATTGATGACGCTAAGACGGTTCTCGCTAGAACCGAGAACCTTCTCGGCAGCATTTCTTTAAATGACGTCGAAGCACCCCGAGTCTTGAATTGATTACGTATTAGTTGTACGACGATGTTTGGTCACCAGTGATGACGTGGCGGTTAAGTTTACAAAATTCACCCACAACAATACCCCCTAAATTTTTGAGAAATGTTCTTGTTTTTGAGGGAATTTACTTTGCTAAAAAATGGATTCGCGAGCTTAACTTAGCTTTCTGAGTATTGCTATGGTATTCTTTGACGAAGAGAAATGGTTATGATAAAACGACACATTTTGAATATCCGAGAACAATTTTGTGATACGGTGCGTTTCCAAGGTTGAACAATTCCCTTTTAATGAAGCGGTGCATTTTTGAAAGTTGAATGGTTTGCTTTAATGATACTGTGTGTTTCGTCTTATGAAGAGACGCCCTTTTGTGATGCGGTGCGTTTTAGAAGAAGGGGAGGCGTCCTCTTTAATTCTGGGTGCACAGCTTTAATTCCTCTAATTGTTTTTATGCGCAATCACCTTTTTCGAATTTCAAACGTTTTGAGTTAAGTGCAAGGGTGGTAGTTCTGTCTTTTCTTACACGTGGCCTCATTTTGTTGGCTTTCATTAGCGAGCCTTCATGCCCGATGCCTTAATCATTTGCCTTGGCTAATTGAGGTATCTCTTGGGCATTATGATCTTCCTTAGATCAACGGTCGGGGTTCTTCCATTGGGGTCTATATATGATTGTCTTTTGCAATCTTTTGAACTTTTTCATTTCTAGCAATTTGTTCTCAACTCCTTAGCACAGAAAGAGATCTTGAGAGCTTTTAAGAGTGGTTGATCTTCGAAGCTCGGTGTCGTAGTGTTGCTTTTCCAGACACTCGCTTTATCAACTTCTTGGGTAAGCTTTCTGGTTCTTCTTCTTTGTCTTTCTTCTATACGGATTTTTCTTCATGGCTTAGGGGTAAGCGCATGCTGGAAGAAATCGAAAGGGGCGGTTTCTTCCTTTTTGCTGCTTGTTGAGAACCTATCCCTTTAGTTATTGATTATTTGTACATTCAGGTACCAGACGCACATTCTAAACCTTCATCCGAAAACTTGCTGGTGAGGACCTCATTGTTGGAGGAAGTAATGGCTAAACGTACCTCTCTTTACTATGTTTAAGTCTATTAGGATACTCTTATCCATAGCTACCTATTTCGATTATGAAATATGGCAAATGGACGTCAAGACTGTATTCTTGAATGACAATCTTGACTAGAGCATCTACATGATGCAATTAGAGGGATTCGTATCCCAAGATCAAGAGCAAATTGCAAAAGTCTATCTATGGACTTAAGCGAGCATTTAGATCTTGGAACATTAGGTTTGATACTACTATCAAAACCTATGGCTTAGAGCAAAACGTTGATGAGCCTTGTGTGTACAAGCGCATCATTGACAAGAAAGTAGTATTCTTGGTTGTTTACGTAGATGATATCCTCCTCATTATGAATGATGTAGGGACAATATTAGAAGTAAATGGTGGCTTACTAACCAATTCTAATTGAAAGATTTGGGAAAGACAAGTTATGTTCTAGGGATCCAATTAATAAAGGATCGCAAGACCAAACTGTTAGCACTATCTTAAGTATTGTATATCGACAAGATACTTGTACGATTTTTGATGCAGAACTCCAAGAAAGGTAGTCTACCTTCAAGGCACAGAGTTCATTTGTCTAAGGAACAGTGTCCTAAGAGACACTTCAAGAAATTGAGGATATGAGACGAATTGCCTATGCATCGGCAATAGGTAGTCTTATGTATGCTATGCTATGCACGAGACTCGACATATGCTTCGCAGTGGGAGTAGCCAGCAGATATCAATCCAACCCAGGATTGGATCATTAGGTTACTGTTAAGCATATTCTTAAGTATCTTCGGAGAACGAGAAACTATATGCTAGTATATTCTCATCCGGATTTGATCTCATTAGGATATACAGATTCTAACTTTCATTCAGACAAGGATTTTAGGAAATCCACGTCTAGGTCAGTATTCACCCTTGGTGGTGGAGCTATAGTATGGAGGAGTATAAAGTAATCTTGCATTGCTGATTCCACCATGGAAGCCGAATATATAATGGCTTGTGAAGTAACTAAGAAGGCTATATGGTTCCGAAAATTCTTGAGTGATCTAGAAGTTGTTTCAGATGTGGATAAGCCCATGACACTTTATTGTAATAATAGTGAAGCTATGGCTAATTCCAAAGAACCGAGAAGCCATAAGAGAGGGAAGCATATAGAAAGAAAATATCATCTTATCAGAGAGATAGTGTAGAGATGATGTAACACCCCTAATTTTTCTTAAATATGATAAATATCCTTGAATTATTATTAAGCATGTAAAAATTAAATATGTGATTTAAATTGGTGGAACATATATATATATATATTGATATATAGTGTATAAACGAATAGTGATTTTAACCGATTTAACTCCTATTAGTAATATTATTTTCATGGTGTATTTGGATGATAATGGGTTCAATTGAACATTGGTAAAGTCAATTTGATAATTTGATAAGTGTGGAATATTTTTGGAATAATTATTGAGATGGAATGTGATTGGTAGATTAGTTTTGTAAATTAAAATATTATTGATCAAATTTATGTGATTAAATTTATATTGGTGGTTACTTTATAATTTTGATAAATCAAAAGGCAAAATGACAATTATTAAAAAATTAGGGGTAATTATTGGAAAACTTATATGGTGTCAAGTGATGGAATTGGATTTAAGGAAGAAGTAAAAAAAAAAATAATAATAATTGAATAAACGTAAGAGAGACAGAAGAGAGGCGGTGGAAAAGCAAGAGAAAAAAAGAAGAAGAAAAAAAAAAAGAAAGGGAGGAGAAGGCTTCGGCCGAGAGAGAAAGAAGGAAGAAGAAGAAGAAAAAAAAAAAAGAAAGGGAGGAGAAGGCTTTGGCCGAGAGAGAAAGAAGGAAGAAGAAGAAGAAGAAGAAAAAAGAAAGAGAGGAGAAGGTTTCGGTTGAGAGAGAAAGAAGAAGAAGAAGAAGGTTTGAGAAAATTACCCAGGTTGGTGTACACTAATTTCTGAAAACTTTTATGTTTTGAGTATTTAATTCCGAAAATGATATTCAAATAATGTTTGTGAGTTATTTTGATGAAAGTTTATGATTCATGTATATATATATATATATATATATATACACACACACACATATTGATTTAATCGATTTTTTTTTTATTGTGTGTTCAAATAAATTGAATTGTGAATTAGGTTTGAAAATGATTTTTGATTACTTTGATATAGTTATTAATGAAACTTTATGATTTCTATTGATGGAAGTTTATGAAATCTTGAAAATAATTATGTTTTATATATATATATATATATATATATATATATATATAGATATATAGTTGATTTGAAAACTATCGTTTAGAAATTATATTTGATGATTTCGAATGAAAAGAAATGATTTGAATTTGGAATTAAATTTATGTATTCTGTGAACTAGAAAACTAAAAAGACCCTAGGATACTTGAACATAGAAAATAGATATAGGAGGTTGGTATACCAGCTAGGTTATTTCAGCAGTACTGCATCGATATTATTATTACGATGTACAACCCTATGGATTTTGAGCAGGCATTGAGTGCCCGGTCCTAGGGTAGGGAGTTGATATGAGACATTTCCGACAGAAGACACCAAGTGATCAATGTCGGAAATAGATGCATATGATATCATTCGACGGGTAGTCACTGAGGGTTTGATGTCGAATTGGGAGCTTATATGGATTTAGGTTTGACGGACAGGCACCAAGTGCATAACGTCGAACAGCCCATATTCCAATCCAGTAAATTATGTTAAGTGTACCAAGGGCCTGGATTGAACTGATTTTACATGGAAAAAATTATAAAATTATGGAAAAGAGTTTTACTTCTTTTTATATGATTATGGAACATAATTTATTTGATTTTAATTAAATATTATATTTTGATATGCATTTGATATTTAATTTTGTGAAAACATGTTTATAAATGTTATTATAGGATTTTTGTAAATATATTTAGTGTACACCCACTAAGCAAAATTTGTTTAGCGCGATGAGTTTTATCGCGCGTAGGTAAGAAGGATTCCAGAAAAGATAAAGATTGAAGAGTGACACTTGCAGATAAAAGATCCAGAGTCACATCACTCCAAAATTTTTTAGGTAATTATTATTTACTTTATACTTATATATATGTTAAGCATGCATATACAAAAGAATGTAAAAGTTTATAAATATTAAGTTCTACAAATATTTTTCTAAGAGTTTATGTTGTATAAAAGCACGTAATTTTATTATTTTTGAATTGTCGTTTATTTATTTGTTTTGTTTAAATGATTGGAAAAGTCATACCAAAAATTGGAAGGGTGCGCAAAATGTTTAATATAGATTTTTGAAGTGTATGTTTGTGGAAATTGTTATTTTATTAAACAGGTTTTTGGAAAGTCAGAAAAACAGAGGAAACTCTGGCAAAATTTTTATCAAATTCAATTTGACCGTTTTTTCAAAATATAATATATAGTTTCAAAGTTATTATTTTAGCTTAAGTCAGAAAAGTTTTGAAAACGGGTAGTGCTCCTTGATTCGGTCCAGGCGGGTCGAGTCAGGGAGTGTTACGGATGAGATGTGACCGTGATGAAGATTGCGTCGCAAGATAATTTGACTGATTCGTTTATGAAGACCTTAATAGCTAAAGTGTTTGAATGTCACATAGAGGGTCCATGATTACGAGACATGTCCCATTTGCTTTAGTGCAAGTGGGAGATTGTTGGGATTTATGTCCTGAAGCTTGTATTTGTAAACATTTTTAGACTTAATAAAAATTAAGAGTTTATCATTTGAATTAAAAGTGTTTATATTTATTCTTACGTTCATATTGTGCAATAACATCCAAGATTGCAAGATGTAATTTCAAAATGAGTAAATGAAAATCATATACAGTAGGATTCATTTTGAGACATGCAATCTAAAGAGTCCGTAGAGAGTAAACAAAGTTGGGTACTTTGTTTGTGGTTGATCTACTGCTGCGGTCCATTATGTAATGTACGGTGGTCTTATCTTAGACCGCTCATGTAGCTGACATGAGAATTGAGGCACCTTGTATGATGAGATTATATAAGACTGGACCACGATTTATATGAATCTCTCACCAAGATCCGTTAGTAGATGAGATTCATATATATCGATAAATGATGACTATTTATAGGTGATCTTATTCCTGAGTATCTTATTGACTACTTCAGGCTGGATCGTGGCTTTTGATTTACCATGAATGAGGTCGATGTAGTATTCTGGACCAATACCTCCGTATCTTGGAGTTGCGGTTTGGCTTGTGGCTAGAAAGGTATGAACACAATAGTGAAATCCACTCCTTTTTTATTAAAGTAGAAGAGTAGTTCTCTTAAGGGTTGATTCAGGGCTTGAACAATTATGAGACCTCTCATTCTTCCGTGAGGAAGACAAGATTTAATTGTGCATTATAGAATCAACGGTGCTTAAAAGAATAGATATAACTAGAGGGGTATAATGGACATTATGACTCAGCTTTAGCTATGAACTACTTTTGAAGGATCACATTATATGCAAATAGCTATATCAATGGACACTGAGACTTCAGATTGTATAAACACGTCTATAGTTCTGAGAGTGCAGCCTCGGGTTTTTAGTGGAATAACTCCGAGATTAATAATCATGAAATATTAATTAAAGAGTTTAATTAATATTACTAAGTATTATTGGAGCTCAAAACTGTAGGTCTGTTAGGTCCCCTTGCTAGCCCTTATGATTATTGGTAACAAGGGTCACGGTTAATTAATTGGATTGTCCAATTAATAGTGTTACGAAAGTAACACAATTTAATTAAAGAGAATAATTAAATAATGTGATTATTTAATAAATTAAAGAAAATAAATAATTAAGAATTATTAATTATTTTATTTATTAAATAAGAGGTTACAGGATCAAACTGTGACAGGGACAAAAGAATTCAAATAATTTGATTATTTTAATTGTCCCACAGATCACAGGTTCAAGTCTCTGGGGAGACCTAAAAAAAAAAAGGATTTAGAATCCTATTTGACTTGGTCAAAAAAAAAAAAAGGATTAAAACCATAAGAGCCTAGAATATAAGTGTTATATTGCTAGAAAAATTTGACCTAACCTAAGTAAAAAATAAAGAGGGATTCAGCCAAGCAAGAGAGGAAGAGAAATTTTTTTTTTTTTCTAACTCATTCTTTGCAGGGTGCAGCCAGCCAAGGAAGAAGAAGAAGTCTTCTTCATTCTTTTTCGTGTATCCTCCATCTCTTACCATGATGTGCCCACATACGCGTTGGCAGACCGCGGGTCATAGCTCGGAAGATCTGGTGGTGAATCAAGGAGTCAAGGAATCGAAAGCAACAAAAAGGTATTGTAGTTTAGAAATTCTTTTTCATCGTATATACAGAAACTCGTTCTTGATTGAAAATTCTTTTCAATAAAAAGAAAATTTTTGAAACCTATTCCACACATTTATTTGATAAAACAATAATTTTCTACCCTTCAAGCACATCTTTGCAAGGTTCTAAGGAATTCCCTGCGATACATCTTGCCGTCAATCATAGTGTACCACGCTGATTGGTACCTTAGGTATTTTGCTTCGTTTTTATCTTCGGGGAGAATCCCCTGTTCCAAATATGCTCGGAGTGGTGTCATCCATGTATCTTCTGTGAGACTGAGTTCTCCCACCTCTGTTGTTTCCTTCTCACTTATGCTTGGTTTTGAAAGATAAGCTACTGGGATTGTCTTGGATAAGATGACATTGGTGGCAGACGCTAGTTTTGATAGAGCATCAGCTTTCAGGTTTTATGCTCTTGGAATTTACGTTATTCTGAATTTTGTGAACCTGCTGAGCGCTTGTTGGGCTCTTTCAAAATAAGCTATCATTCCTTCCTTTTTGGCCTGATATTCATTGCATATCTGATTGACTACTAGTTGCGAATCGCTGAAGATATCGATTTTGTCGGTACCTAAGGCGGTGGCCACTCTTAGCCTTATGAGGAGAGCTTCATACTCCGAGACATTGTTGGTGGCTTTAAAATAAAATCTTAACACGCATTTCACTTCGTCTTGTTCAGGTGTTGTGAGGACGAGTCCTGCCCCACTCCCATTGGGAATTGGAAGACCCGTCGACATGGAGTTTCCACGGATACGTCTCGTTTTCATTTCAGCGGCAGCGAGAAGAGCTAGGTCAACTAAAGGTTCTGTGAATTCTGTAATAAAATCGGTGACTGCTAGTACCTTGATTGCGGTCCTTGGCTTGAAGCTTATATCGAATTCCATTAACTCGATTGCCTATTTGGTCAGTCTCCCCAAAACTTCCGGCTTCTATAGTATTTGTTTCAGTGAGCAATTTGTGAGTACTTATATGCTGTGTGCTTAGAAGTATAGTTGCAACTTCCTTACTGCCACAATTAGGGCTAGGGCAACCTTTTTTGCATCCAGGTATCTTGTTTCCGTAGCAATTAGCACTTTGCTGACATAGTAGCAGTATTCAAGAATGTGCTAGGCGATAGGTGTTAGGCTGCCTAGCATTGATTACTCGGCGCTTAGGCGGTTCCTTGGTGGTCAACGTTCAACGTGTTGACCGCACCGTTGACCACTCAGAAAAATATCCTATATGACCTGTATTTAACAATTTATATGTAAATGCACCTAAAACAAAAATAAATAAGTCATTCCAAACAATTACCTCATGAATAAACATGTTCCAAATAATCCAAACATATTGCAAACATATCCAAAGGATTAAAATATTCAAAACATAATATAAATATGAAAGTGAAACAATAAAAAAATAATCAAACACTTGGAATGCAATATATAAAACCATACTTTTAACAACTATAAATCTTAAAAATACTAAAATAGAGAAGAAGATTACATTTGGAGATGATGATGATGATAAAAAGGGATTGATTGATTACCTAGATGGGCTAAGGTTTATGTGTTTTTGGTTTTACAAAGGAGAGAAAAAAAATAAGAGCTGTTAATATTTTTTTGCTTCTGCCGTGGAAAGAACAGCCTCTGCTCCTTTTATTTTTCCCCACCTTTACTCAAAACGACGTCGTTTTGGGAGTTAGTAAAAAAATTAAAATAAAAAGGGTCTCTGTAGCCTGGGCCGCCGCGGAGACCACATCGGCCGCCTAGACGACCGGTCGAGGAATATGGCAATTTGGCCATATTCAGTGCGGCGGTCGGCTGCCTAGCCGATTCTGATTTTTTTGAACACTGCATAGTAGACAGGTTTTTGTATTCCATTTTCTTAGTGGATGAGTATGGAGCTTGTCGCTGCCATAGTGACCGAAAGGTATAAATATAGAGTTTCGTTGGCGAGCGATTTTAAAATTATCGGTGCTGATCCGAGATAGACTTTCAATTGGTGGAAGGCATTATTGCATTTTTCATCCCATTATACCCCCTTGCCTTTCTTGATTGCTTTAAAAAATATGAGGCACTTGTCGGTGGATCTCGTTATGAATCTACTTAGTGCCGCTAGGCATTTTGTGGGGCGCTGGAATTCCTTGAGTGTTCGGAGGTGTTTCATTTTGACAAGGGCGTATATCTTTTCTTGGTTGGCTTCGATTCCCTTTTGATGGGCCAAAAAACCCAGAAATTTGCCTGAAGCAACGTCGAACATGCATTTCTCGGGGTTTAGTTTCATTCTATATTGTCGCAATACATCGAATGTTTCTCGTAAATTGTGTGCGTGCTAACCCACCCTCAAGTTCTTTGTCAGCATATCGTCAACGTATATTTCCATGGTTCTCCCAATCTGCTTGGCGAACATTTGGTTGACCGTCAAGCTCTCGTGCTGTAGGGTCTCGCGGGTCCAGGGCGAACTCTCTCAGCACTTTCGCATTTTCTTCCCCCTCCGTTAGCTTAGATTGCTATAATTCTTTATTTTCTTTCTTTTTTTTCCTCCGACTTTCTTCTGTGATCTGGCAAACTTCGGCGACCCCCTTGTTCTTAAAAACGGATAGATTGGTCTGTCGAGCAGTTTCCTGACAACCCTTTATCTCTCCGACACCGTTCTCAGTGGGGAATTTTACTTTCAAACAGTACATAGTCGTTACTGCTTTGGTTTTGTTAAAAAAGGCATTCCTAGCAATGCGTTGTATAGCTAATTGGGTATGTCCACTACCACAAATTCCAGCAGTATTGTTTTTCTGCATGGTTTGGCTCCTATTCTCATTGGGAGCATCACGGTTCCCTATAGCCTTATTTCTGATCCCCCGAAAGCTCGGAAAGGGGTGTCGAATGATTATTGATCCTTGTGCTGGAACCTTAACTGACCGAATACTGAAATGTGCAGGATGTCAGCAGAGCTCCTGTTGTCAATCAGAATGCGGTGTACATTTTTGTGTGCAATTTGGAGCTCCATGACCATTGCATCGTTAGGTTTGGCATTGATTCCTATGCCATCCTCTACAGTGAATGATATTGGGTCCCAGTCTTCCTTTTTGTCTTTTGTCGTTTCCTTGTACTAAGTTTACGTATGAGGGGCAGTTGCGACCAAAAATTTCTCGGATTTTCATTTTTCTCTCTCTATTATTGGCGCCTGTTTCGAGACCACCGTGTACGGTATTGATGGGGCTCACTTTTGGGCTCTCAGACTGCTTGACAGACTTTTTTGGGCTTCGAGGGTTAGTTGGTCTCGTTGCTCCCTTTGGTCGCTCTGGTCTTTTATCCGTTTGTCCCCTAGTTTGGCAAGAAGCGTTGTCGTCGTCCCTTCTCAATACGAATTCCTTCAAGTGCCTGTCTCGAAAGCACTTTGAAGTATCGTGACCGTGGTCGCGGTGGAATCAACAGTACTTATCTTTGTCGCGCTTCTGGGGCGCGGAAGTCATTTTCCCGGGTCATGTTACGATCCCCTTATTTTGTGTGACTGATAGTATCTCTTCGCGTCCTCGCGTCAAAGGTGTGTTCCGATCGAATCTGCTCTCCGATTTTTAACATCCCAGCGATCATCGCGGGGCCCTTTTCCCTCGAATCAGTCATTGTCTCTCCTGTCGGGGCACATCCCGTGTATGAGATTGCTACCTGGGCTATTTCTTCTTCCTCTGCACGAGCATAGTCAGCGGCTACCTCCACCATCTCTGGGTAGGATCTTGGTTGCTGCTTTCTTAGTTGAAAAGAGAATGCTCCACTTTGCAAGCCATTTGTGAATATGTTTATGGCAGCTGCGTCATTGAAGTCTTCTACTTAAACTGCTTCTTGGTTGAAGCGTGATAGGTATGCCCTGATAGATTGCCCTTTCCTCTACTTAACCAAGGATAAGTGGGACAAAGACTTCTTCCTTTGAACCCTTCCATAAACTGTCGAGAGAACACGCGGCTGAATTGTTTGAAGTTGTCGATGCTGCGATGGGAGAGTTGTCGGAACCAACTTCCTGCTAAGTCTCCTAATGTGATGGGGAAGGCTTGGCACAATAGCTGGTCGTCCCTCGTCTGTGTACCCATGAGGGTAGTGAAATGGGATATGTGCTCGACTAGGTCCCTGTCTTCCTTATATTCGCTGATGTTGCATTTTGAAGTTTCTTGAAAACTTCTTGGCTAGCACCTTATCTGTGAACTTGCTCGCCGTTGCGTCTAAGCAGTGAGTTGGGTCATTGGTAGATGTTTCTCTGCATTGGAGTCACTCGAGTCCTTCTTTAAGTTGTCAGATTTCCTTCTGCTTGGACTCTTTTCGTCAGTTGAGTCTTTGCTGATGCTTAGTTGTTGGCTTTTCTCGGAATCCGTTTGGCTTTAGTCGGTTTCACTGCTGCTGGCTTGTCGGCGTCGTGCTTGTCTGGTTGTCTTATGTTTTGTTATGGAGCTATGTTTTTGTCTGCTTTCCCGGTGGTGCTTCTTTTGCCATGAACTTGGCTCTTCTCGGTCCGTAAATTGTCGGTTCTTTGGGAGGAGGATTCGCTTGTGAAGGGTTCTGGGAGTGGGAGTGGTTCTTTCCCTTTGCTGATGCATTTCTTGTAGGGGAGAGTTTTTTTGCTGGGTTTTGCACTTCCTTCGCGGTTTCCTCCTGGGGGGTTAAGTTTGCTCCCTATAATTTCCATCAATTTCTGAAAATGATACTCAGCTTGGTCCACATCTTGGGTAGACATCTCCGTAGGTGGGGTTATGGGGGAGGCTGTTGCGATGTCGTGGGCATGCTATCGGGTATGCTAAATCCTAAGGGGGTTTGCCTGATCAAAGATAAAGGAACCTCTGAGGGAGTAGTTTGCTAGGGGCAATGTTCTTTGCCTAGATTGGTTGAGTCCATGGTATCAAGGTTTCTTCAGAGGAATACAAACAGCTCTCCCTTCTAATGCCAAATTGTTGATGGTAAAAAATGGATTAAACGGTCAACAATTGTCAACTATGCCACGTAAGGGAACTTAGTGGTTTGTTGAGCAAATGATGTTATGTTTGTCCCTTTGAATCCTACGAGAAGATTCTCAACGACAATGAGAACCTGATGAATGTTGTTTGTGAAGCAATTATCTGTAAAGACAAAGAAAGATCGGTGAGGGTTACCGGACTTTAGCCGGCGATTAACCTTCGACGATCAAGTTGTAGACCACGAAAATGGTAGGACGAGGATCAGGGCACTACAACCTGCAAAAAAAGAGTCGAATGGTTGACCGGAATACTTGGAAACCAGGGCGGTGTCGGCTAGATACACTCCTACGATCAATTTAGTCCGATAGATAAGGAATAGAATATAAACGGTGAATGAATTGTAAAAATACCTTCTGATCGTAAATGAACGATAGGGGATGTCAAACAAAGATGGTCAGAATCAGTCGTGAAGGGCGTTGGTCGGAGATCATTTGTGGATGGAGAAGATCGTGTTGCTGAAGCTGCATAAAGTGATTGAGAGTTCTAAATGCTTAAGAGTAAATAGGGGGCGATCCACTCGTTGGTAGGTGGATCATTATCCCTGATTTCATGGCGCGAATCAAAGAGGATGTGATTGCCTCCTTGACCGGGTCTATCTCATAGAGGATGTGAAGATTTGACTTGGTAGTCACTATTAGGATTATGCTCAATTGTAATAATGTAAAAGTGTATTTGACAATCGATCTCATATAAATAAAATTGATTTCTATTTTAACAAATCTTATAGTAATTATATCAATTGTCAAGTAAATAATCATAAGGTCAAGAGACTATGAGAAACAAAAGAATTGTTCATACATCTGGATATGTATGAGGTAGACACAATTCTTTAGTTAGTCTCGAATAAACATTCACAACTTAAGATATAAGGTTCGACACCTTTTGTAACACCCCCTGACCCGACCCATCTGGATCGACCCAGGGAGCGTTACCGGGTTTTCAGAATTTTTCTTAATTCTTTTATAATTTGCAAACCATTGAAAATCATATAAATTGTATTATAAAAAAAAAATGTTTTTCTAGTGAGTCCATCGAAATCAGTTTTTAAAAATTTCAGCAGAGTTTCCTCTGTTTTTCTGATTTCCCAAAACTTGTTTCAAATAAAAACTCAAACAGTATAATAATTTCAATACTTCTAAATCAAACTTCCAATCAATTGCGCACCCTGCCGTTTAGTGTGACTTTCCCAAACATTTCAAATAAACGATACATAAAATATATATACAAAT
Organism: Xanthoceras sorbifolium; assembly: GCA_003430845.1. Classification (NCBI taxonomy): domain Eukaryota; kingdom Viridiplantae; phylum Streptophyta; class Magnoliopsida; order Sapindales; family Sapindaceae; genus Xanthoceras; species Xanthoceras sorbifolium. The sequence continues at coordinate 29,235,293 of CM010618.1, forward strand.
ATAAATTATAAAACATAAACTATTATATAAATATTTACAAAACGCATATATTCGCATTTATAAATTTCTGTATATGCATGCTCAAGTACTTAATTTACAAATAAAATTTAAACATAACTACCCAAGTAATGTGACTCTGACTCTTCTACTGCAGCTCTCAACTCTTCAATCCTTTATGTATTGGAATCTCTTCAACCTACGCGTGATAAAAATCAACGCGCTAAGCAAATCGTTTAGTGGGTGTACACAAATTAAATCTACAAATTTCACATAATCTCATTTATAACGTATATATATAAAACGAATACAAAACATAGTATATCACATACACATTTCAAAACAAATCAAATAATCATATTAACAAAACATATAATTAAGCAAAACCTTTCTCATATAAAGTTAGTAATACTCTGTCCAAACTATTATACATATATATATATATATATATATATATATATATATATATCAACCAGTATAGAAGACAAATAAACAGAATATCACAATAATAACTTATCGATCAAATAATAAATTATAAATATCCAATAATAAGAACAATAAATAAACTGTTCAAATTTAAATATCAACAGGAATCAATATATATTTTCATAAGTAAAATTTCAAATCAACTATACATCAAAATCCAATGATATTCAACTAATTTTTGTAAATATTATAAAAGTATTCGAAATTCTTTTCTATAAACTTCATTCATTTCTTTTAAATCCTAGCCCTTCGGTATACTCAACATAAGTCATGGGACTGGAATATGGGCCTAATCTCTGTCATAACGGTGTGACGTCCGGGGCTGCTTTAGAGACACCCGCCAACGGTCACTGGTATCGGTGTGATGCCCAGGGCTGCTTTAGAGACACCCGCCATCAATCACTAGTATCGGTGTGATGCCCAGGGCTGCTTTATAGACACCCGCCAGCAATCACTAGTATCGGTGCAGTACTGCTAAAATAACCCAGCTGGTATACCAATATCCTATATCCATTTTCTATGTTCAAGTATCCTAGGGCCGTTTCACAATACAAACTTTTACAAATTTCATATCAAATCATTTTATTCATTTCAAAATCAACAACTTGAATTTGGCAAATTTCAATCAGCTTCAACCTTTATTTCAAACAATTTTCATAAAAATAGTTATAATTGATAACATACGATATTACAAAAATTTAATGAAACTAAAATAATTTAATGCTATATTCGAAATTATTCACAAATCCAAAACCTTTCATCAATACTCCTATCCATATATTCTAAAATTATTTACAAATATCATTTACAAAACGATAATTATATTAAATTATTGCAAAATAGTTTCCAAACATTATTCGCAAAACGATTTATTCGAAATCATACAATTTAATAGAAATTCAATTATACTATAATATTCCTTAATTATTTTCAAACAATTTTTTAACAATATTCGTAAACAAAATATAGTTATACGAAATCCGTAAATAAAATTTTCAACTCATTTCATCAAAATACAAAAATTCAAATCAAAACATATAACAAAAAATATAACAATTTCAGAAATCAGTGTACACCAACCCGGATATCAGTTTTTACGACAGTTTCTCTTCTGGGTTTTCTTTTTCCTTCTCTTTCCCTTTTTCTCTTTCTCTTTTCTTCTTCCTTTCTTCTTCTTCCTTTTCTCTTCTTCTTCTTCTCTCTTCCTTTCTCTCTCTTCTTCCTTTTCTTTTCTTTTTCTTTCTTTCTTTCTTTCTTTCTTTCCTCGGTCTCTCTTTTCTTTTCTGTTTTTCTCGATTGCTTCCACCGCCTCTATTTTTTTTTATAAAATTTCGGTCATCGTGACCGTCATTGCGACCTGTGGTCGCGCTACCTGGTCGCGTTGCTCACTGGAGAAATTCTATCGCTTTCATCGCGATCACCTATCGCGGTACCTGGTCGCGCTGGTGGTCGTGCTGGTGGTCGCATTGCTCACTGCCCGAAATCTATATTTTTCACCGCGAGCTAGTCAGCGCGATCCCTGGTCGCGGTGCTCACTGCCAAAAATCATCCTTTTCATCGCGAGCTGCTCATCGCGATCCCTGGTCGCGATACTCACTGTCTCATTTTTCCTTCTCTTTCATGTATTCTTTCTGGACCGCTCCACCTGGTCCACCTGGAAACCTTAAAAATATACATACATTTAATTACATTTTTCACCCCTCAAAGCATAAATATCACATTCTCATACTCCATATTAATTAAACTACATTTTCATATTTTATACGAAATTGGGGATGTTACACCTTTATCTTGTCAAAGTTGTAGATTCTTTTGTTAGCATTTGAGCGGGATCAACTGTGATATGATGAGTCTAAAATCATTGAAGTGTCTTTGGACAAAAGAATCTAGTGCACTGGGTGAATTGAATAGGATCACTATAGAAAACTTTATCCGCAACCGTCAGTGGATAAAAGTATTCAACTGGGACAATCGGAGAGTTTATCTGAATCCTAAGATAAATGATGGACTTATGGTTGCATGCGTTATCATTTGAGCTGTCAATGAGTACGATTATATCACATAGTCTATTCTCGATGGCTTGGTGGTATTAACGTGTATATCGATAGAGGATATCATTTATAGAAATAGACATCATGACTGCATTTAACAAATGTTAGTAGAATACCATCATATGGATGTTTTGAGGTATTGAATATTTAAATCTTTACGTAAAGTTTTCAATAGTGGTTATTGAAACATGACTTCTGGACAAGTCAAAATATCTAAGTTCGAAAACATGGTCATATGAGTAAATATGGTAACTTGGAGAGCTATAGACGGTCTATGAGCTCTTGGCGATTACTGGTATTTTTTACGAGGATACATTTTCTCTATTTATGTTGTCTAGGGTACGAATTAGTATGCTCACTTATTCTACCTTTATTTAAGAGTTCAATTTTAGTTTTTTAGTGGAATGAACTAAAATTAATGGATCGGACCCAAGTGAATCATTTTTTGATTGTGATTAGGTTGTGTTTATTGGAGCTTAAATTTAGATAGCCCGCCAAGATCCCCAATCCACACAAACTTGAATGGATCACTAGTTATATACTACCGGATCATTTATTTGATCCATCTTATGAAATTGTTTTTGGAATTCTTTCCAAAAGTTTTGAGAGGTGTGTTCTTGTGTTCGATTGAGACACGCAGTAACTCGTCAAAATACTTGGGATGGGTGGCCAAGGGTGTGTGATCCCTTGGGCGGCCCTAAGGGATATTTTTAACATCCCGTAAATTGGCCCATGCCAAAAAGGTTGGGCGGCAATAGCTAATTAAATTAGCTAATAATTTTGTTTTATTTTATTATTTAATTAAATTGTAATTAATTAATTGTTTAATTGAAAGAAAAAAAACTTTTCTTATAGGAATTAGATTCCTAGTTTCATGCTATTTGGTAATAGTATGATAAGTATCAAAAACCTTATTTGATAAGGAGATAAATAAAAAGGAGTTATTTATATTAGGAAGTTTTTTTTTATATTTATCAAAACTCTAAAAGTTGACTATTAGTCACGTTTAGGAAGTTTTAATAAGTCACCAATTCTCAATTATCCTTTAAGAAAGTTATTTGATAATAGATTCAAGAGATGGGATAAGATTGAACTCTTGGATTGATGGTTTTTGGGTGAAACACAAATGCTCCTTGAAGGAGAAATCTGCCACCTTATATAAATCACCATGGAGGGTTCGGCCAACACAAGTTCCTTTGGGGGCAAGTTTTGAGTTTTTGTGAGTTTTGAGAAGTCAAGAAAAAAGTCACAATCTCTAGAAAAAAGTGTGAGAATTCGCCCAAGAGAAAAGAGAGGAAGAACAACGTGTTCTTTGTTTTCTTAGGATGGTTTTGAGTGACTAACGAAAAAGAAAAGTTTTTTATTTCTCATCCTCAGGTACACAATTCTAAGAAAAGGAGCCCACACTCCAAGGTGATTCACATTTATGAAGGATTGGAAAATCTTGCGGTTCATAATCGACCCAACATCAAGCCTCACATAATTTAAAAGGTATGTTACCTTTTATTATATATTTAATTAACTATGGGTTAAGATCTCTTTTGGAAAAAAATTTTAAAACGTACCAATGCAAAAATATTTATTTTTTGCGCCTTCCGCTGCGCCGTACTTACCGTTTTTTCGACAATTGGTATCAGAGTTTGGTTGTACCTATAGTTAATTAAACGTATATACATGGATTTTTCTTTTTATTGTGTATGGATAAATATGCATGTTTTTAGAAAGAGATGACACTCTAGGAATTCTTTTATATATTACATTGAAATGTATGGATTATATAAAGTGAACTGTTATTGCTCGATTTTGGTCCTAGAATTTCAATGTATTTTTTTATTTGGAGTTGTAACAAGAAGGGTGACCTATTATCGCCATAATTTCCTTCTTGATAGTTGTTAGAAGTTTTTTTTCTTTTATGTAAAAACTGCTGTAATTCGTTTGAGATTCGAAGATACGAAGGATTGAAGAATTTGAAGCAGAAAAACAAAAACAACGGAGACCTGAAGCACCCACGCGCGCAAGCCAGCAAGCGCGCGGACCCAATTGCTGTGTGCGTGCGCTGCCCACCCAAGGAAGGGCAAGGCGCATGGCCTTCACAAGGCAGTGCGTGCGCGGGGCCCAGCAAGGGCGGCGCGCGCGCACGACCAAGGAAAGCTGGGCGCTCGCACTCGTACACGCAAGCTCTATAGGGCTGAGCGCCTTCACCTGTGGGCCGTAACGCCTTGTCGCGATCTTGGATGGACGACCGCAAGAAGACTTGTTCAACAAGTTAGGGTTAGGGTTTAAGGTTATCCAAACAATGTAATTTATTTGCTTTTCTAGGATGCAACAAAATTGTGGTTATTTACTTTTTGCGTAAATATTACAATGTTTATTCATTGTTTGATAACATGTCATATAGAATAGGAGTGCCACTCATATATCTCTTTTGGTATGAACATGCATTGAATGATTTAGGTATCTAAATTGGCATCTAGATAACTTGGTAATCATTCTTTGGAATTCCTTCATACGCTTTAAACAATTGAGTGAGAGAAGGTGTTTAGAACACCTATGGCCTCCAGGGTTAGTTGAGCTTTATGTTTTCTATGATAACCCCCCAAGAGGTATCCATAAATAGAATTCAGCAAGATACTTCCTTACAAGGATAGACTAGACAGTTGACTCAAGCAATATCTTCTCTTAAAGGAGGGATGTTTCGTGCGAGAATATATTGAAGGTCAAAACCTTGGTGACACACTCAATGCGATTCTATTAATATCCTCCCAAGAGCTCTTGTCAATAATAATCACAAGGCTAAAATTGAAAATGTTAGTTGTTATGTTAACAATTAAGTGGGACCTAGTCCAACTAGTAAATGTTGCGAACTCCCAAAGGAGACGTGGCGTTTATGGGTGTTGGATCACCGTTGAATTTTACGATTAAATTATTAATAGTTAATTAAAGATAAATATTCGAAAGTGCTAAATGATTGTTTACTCAATATAAGTTTTTGTTAAATAAAGAAATCATAACCCCATCCCTAATCAGCTCTTAAAATACAATACTTTAACTGGAGATAACTATGTTACATGGAAAAGGAAAATTGGGCTATTGCATGCAAACTGAATAACATAAATTCATTATGTCTATTCCTAAACCACTTGTTCCAAATAATAGAATCTAATGAGTTGCAAAGAGGCGAGTATAAGCAGTGGGAGTCCTTTGATGAGGACTGCTTACAGATATTATGATGTCTCTAGAGGAGATGTTTTGCTATGAGGTCTAGGACGACTAAGAGAAAGGCAGTGATTGCTTTTATGTATCTTAGGATGAGGTTTAGACAAGCTATAACACATCTCAACATTACTGGACTCAATGGTGCTATGATAGATAGTGAGATCAAAATTGACTTAATTGTCAATTCACTATCAGATTCCTTTTGTGGGTACAAGTTAGACTATGCCCCGAATAAAAAGGAATACACCTTGTTGGACTTGATGCAAGATGTTCTAAGCACTGAGTAGATCCTTGTGAAAGACCAGGGTCAAGAGATTCACTTGGTTGGAAAGTTTTCTACTGTTGAAACCCGTAAAAAGGTTAAGGAACAACAAAAGAAAAAGCAACTTGGACCTATCAAGTAAGAGACGAAGACAGTAACCAATATCAAAGCTTCTTTTGTGGTGAAAAAGGGTTTTAGGAAAAGAAAAGACTAAATGAAAATGAGTTCAACTTGCGCTTAGGCATGGAGCGTTAGTGTCAGCTAGTACAATGGTAGATATTAGAATTAGATTCTAATAGGCATTTGGATTTGATAGATGTTTATTATGTATCTCATTTCAAAAGAAATTTGATTTCAGATTCTTGATTAAATAAATTTGGATATTCAATTACTTTTAATAAAGCTTTTATTATTAGTAAGAATAACAAATTTATTTGCAAAGGTACATTGGAAAACGGCTTGTTCCATTTACATAAAAACATCTCTCATATATTGGATACTGAATCAACTGAATCTAATCATAAAAGGGTAAAGCTATCAAAAGATGAAGCCTACCTATGGCATTTACGCATAGGTCATATTAATCTTGATAGAATTAAAAGTTGGTAAGTGATGGACCTTTGAGTGACTTAAAGGTCGATGATCTACCAACTTGTGAACCTTGTCTAGAAGGAAAAATGACCAAAAGGCCGTTCATTGCCAAAGGTACACGAGCCACTGAATGTTTAGGAATGATACACACTGATGTATGTGGTCATATGAGCATTCAAGCTAGAGGTGGATATGAATACTTCATCACTTTCACGGATGATTACTCGAGATTTGGCTATGTGTATCTCATCAGACACAAGTCTGATGCTTTTGACATGTTCAAAGCATTTAAAGTTGAAGTAGAGAATCAGCTTAAGAAACACATAAAAATCTTGAGATCTGATCGTGGTGGAGAATATCTATCGGGAGAGTTTCAACAATATCTTACTGATAGTGGAATAATTTCTCAGTTTTCTGCACTAGGAACACCTCAACAGAATGGGGTAGCAAAAAGAAGAAATATGACTCTTTTAGATATGGTTAGATCGATGTTGAGTTATTCAACGCTTACTAATTCTTTTTGGGGATATGCTCTACAAACTGCAATGTACATTCTAAACGATGTACCATCTAAGTCAGTTCCTAAAACACCAAATGAGTTGTGGACTAGGTGAAAGCCTAGTTTACAACACTTAAGGATATTTGGATGTCCTGCACACATGTTGAAAGGAAAAAGAGAAAAGATGGAGTCCCGTTCAGAAACATTCATATTCGTGGGGTATTCAAAAGGATCGAAAGGATATTACTTCTATAGTCCTACAGATCTTAAGGTATTCGTTTCAACGAATACTAAATTTCTGGAAAAAGACTATATGAATAATTTTATATCTAAAAGTAGAATTGTCCTAAATGAACTTTCAGGAGACACAATTCCACATGAGGTTTTAAGACCAAGCCCAATTGTAAATTTCGAACCATCACAAGATCAACAACCTACCATTGCTCGTCGCAATGGGAGGGTTATTAGACAACCCGATAGATACATCGGTCTAGGAGAATCTGTCGAGAATCTCTCAGACGACGATGATCCCTACACATACAAGAAAGTATGGAGGATGTTAATTGTCGTCAATTGCAAAAAGCAATACAATCTGAAATTGAATCTATGTTCACAAACAAAGCCTAGACTCTTGTAGACTTGCCAAAACGGATAAAACCCATAGGGTGCAAGTGGGTATACAAGAGAAAAAGAGGAATGAATGGTAAGGTGGAAACCTTTAAAGCTAGATTGGTAGCTAAAGGTCATACACAGAAAGAAGGTATCGATTACGAAGAAACCTTATATCCTGTAGCCATTCTTAAATCCATTATAATACTCTTATCCATTGCAGCATCTCTAGACTTAGAGATTTGACAAGTGGATGTCAAGACAGCTTTCCTTAACGGATGTCTTAATGAAAGCATCTATATGATGCCACCATAAGGATTCATTGAAAAAGGCCAAGAACAAAGGGTATGCAAGTTGCAATGGTCCATTTATGGATTAAAGTAAGCATCCAGATCCTGGAACATAAGGTTCGATCAAGTTATAAAAGGTTTTGGATTTATTCAGAATCTTGATGAACCTTGTCTATACAAGAGGATCAAAGGCAACAAGTTGGTTTTCTTAGTTCTTTATGTTGATGATATATTGCTCATCGGAAATGATGTAGGTGTATTGACATCAGTTAAAGAATAGCTAGCAAAACAATTTGATATGAAGGACTTAGGAGAAGTAAGTTATATTCTTGGCATCCAAGTTGTTAGGGATAGAAAGAATAGAACGATTGTATTATCCCAAGCTTCATACATAGATAAAATCCTATCTAGGTTTTCCATGCAGGATTCCAAGAAATGTCTGTTACCTTTCAGGCATGGAATCGAGCTTTCTAAGGAGCAAGCTCCTAAGAACGCGCATGAAGAGCAATTCATGAGTAGGATTTCATATGCCTCTGCAGTTGGAAGTCTCATGTATGCAATGCTCTACACTAGACCAGATATTTGTTTTGCTGTTGGCATAGTTAGCAGATTTCAATTGAAACCAAGCCCTGATCACTGGACGACAGTCAAGCATATTTTCAAGTATCTCAGGAGAACGATATATCATATACTTGTATACTCTGGAGGGGATTTAATTCCCGTTGGGTATACAGATTTTGATTTTCAATCAGATTCTAACTCTAGAAGATCCACATCAGGATCCATGTTTACCCTAGGAGGAGCAGTCATATGGAGGAGCATCAAGCAATCTTGTATTGCTGATTCCACCATGGAAGCTGAGTATGTTGCTGCATGCGAAGCTGCCAAAGAGGCTGTATGGCTCCGATAATTCTTGATTGACTTGGAAGTGGTTCCCAGTGCGAATAAGCATATCACCATCTACTGTGACAACAGTGGTACAGTGACTAATTTGAAAGAACCAAGAAGTCATAAGAGAGGAAAACACATTGAGAGAAAGTATCATCTACTAAGAGAGATTGTGCATAGGGGAGACGTGACGGTTGCCAAGATCGCTTCAGCTGAAAATCTAGCAAATCCCTTCACAAAAGCTCTACCATAGAAGAGTTTTGATTGACACCTAGAGAACATGGGAATGAGAGATATGACACATTTGCTATAGCGCAAGTGGAAGATTGTTAGGATTATGCTTAATAGCAAGAGTGTAATAGTATATTTGACAATCGATCTCATATAAATAAAAGTGATTTCTGTTTTAACAAATCTTATAGCAATTATATCAATTGTCAAAAGTAAATAATCATAAGGTCAAGAGACTATGAGAAACAAAAGAATTGTTCATATATCTGGATATGTATAAGGTAGACACAATTCTTTAGTTAGTCTCGAATAAACATTCACATATTAAGATATAAGGTTGGGCACCTTTATCTTGTCAAAGTTGTAGATTCTTTTGTTAGCATTTGAGCGGGATCAAATGTGATATGATGAGTCTAAAATCATCGAAGTGTCTTTGAATAAAAGAATCTAGTGCACTGGGTGCATTGAATAGGATCACTGTAAAAAACTTTATCTGCAACCGTCAGTGGATAAAAGTATTCAACTGAGACAATCGGAGAGTCTATCTGAATCCTGAGATAAATGATGGACTTATGGTTGCACGCGTTATCATTTGAGCTACCAATGAGTACGATTATATCCTATACTCTATCCTCGATGGCTTGGTGGTATTCACGTGTATATCGATAAAGGACATCATTTATAAAAATGGACATCGTGACTGCATTTAGCAAATGTTAGTAGAATACCATCATATGGATGTTTTGAGGTATTGGATATTTAAATCTTTACGTAAAGTTTTCAATAGTAGTTATTGAAACATGACTTCTGGACAAGTCAAAATATCCAAGTTCGAAAACATGGTCATATGAGTAAATATGGTAACTTGGAGAGCTATAGACAGTCTATGAGCTCTTGGCGATTACTGTTATTTTTCACGAGGATACATTTTCTCCATTTAGGTTGTCTAGGGTACGAATTAGTATGCTCACTTATTCTATCTTTATTTAAGAGTTCAATTTTAGTTCTTTAGTGGAATGAACTAAAATTAATGGATCGGACCTAAGTGAATCATTTTTTTTTATTGTGATTAGGTTGTGTCTATTGGAGTTAAATTTAGATAGCCCGCTAAGATCCCCAATCCACACGAACTTGAATGGATCACTAGTTATATACTACCGGGTCATTTATTTGATCCATCTTATGGAATTGATTTTGGAATTCTTTCCAAAAGTTTTAAGAGGTGCATTCTTGTGTTCGATCGAGACACGCGGTAACTCGTCAAAATACTTGGGATGGGCGGCCAAGGGTGTGTGATCCCTTGGGCGGCCCTAAGGGATGTTTTTGACATTATGTAAATATATTGATAATATAATTAGCACATTTAATAAAAATGAGGCTGTTAAATTATATTAAATATATTTATTTAAAGGCACGTGGACTTGTTTCTTTTTGTAAGAATGGGTCTAGTTCACATGTGGACTTTTTGCGGAGGTCCAATGAGATTAATAAAATAGAAAAATAAAATTTGGCCCATGCTAAAAGGGTTGGGCGGCAATAGCTAATAATTTTATTTTATTTTATTATTTAATTAAATGGTAATTAATTAATTAATTATTTAATTGTTTAATTAAAAGACAAAACACTTTTCTTATAGGAATTGGATTCCTAGTTTCATGCTATTTGGTAATAGTATGATAAGTATTAAAAACCTTATTTGATAAGGAGATAAATAAAAAGAAGTTATTTATTAAATCAAATTAGGAAGTTTTTGATATTTATCAAAACTCTAAAAGTTGACTATTAGTCACTTTTAGGAAGTTTTGATAAGTCACCAATTCTCAATTATCCTTTAAGAAAGTTATTGGATAATAGATTTAAGAGATGAGATAGGATTGAACTCTTGGATTGATGGGTTTTGGGTGAAAGACAAATCCTCCTTGAAGGAGAATTCGGCCACCCTATATAAACCACCAGGGAGGGTTCGGCCAACACAAGTTGCTTTGGGGGCAAGTTTTGAGTTTTTGTGAGCTTTGAGAAGTCAAGAAAAAAGTCACCATCTCTAGAAAAAAGTGTGAAAATTCGCCTGAGAGAAAAGAGAAAAAGAACAACGTGTTCTTTGTTTTCTCAGGAGGGTTTTGAGTGACTAATGAAAAAGAAAAGTTTTTTGTTTCTTATCCTCAGATACACAATTCAAAGAAAGTGAGCCCACACTCCAAGGTGATCCACATTCGTGAAGGATTGGAAGATCTTGCGGTTCATAATCGACGCAACATCAAGGCTCTTGTAATTTAAAAGGTATGTTATCTTTTATTATATATTTAATTAACTATGGGTTAAGATCTTTTTTGGAAAAAATTTTAAAACATACCAATGTAAAAATATTTATTTTTTGCGCCTTCCACTGCGCCGTACTCACCGTGTTTCCTACAGTCATGACCAAGGGATGTTCTACGGTGTAGTGTGAAGGGGGTCGAATGACAACCCTCTATGGGTTTGGACCCTTATGAGACGGTCGAGCAACCTATCATCTACTCTCATAGTCGAACGACAAGGGTATCTCGATGGCTGGGTAGATGCTCAAGATAAGTCATGTTGAGAACAAGGTACTTGGTCGAGCGACATTGTCAAGCCATATGTATGGTTGAACTATCGTGTTAAACATTAGCTTCAGGAGTGGACAATATCTTTGGTATCAGGTAAGGCGGTCGAACGACAATTAACCCTTGATGGTTGGGTCAAGTTCCAGGTGAGTCATGTTGAGACCAAGGTACTTGATCGAAGGACATGGTTGAGCCAAGTTATAGTCGAACCATTGTTAAGGTGTTAACTTCTGGGTTTGGACAACACCTTTTGTGCTAAGGCATCATGGTCGAGTTACATGGTAGAGCCATGACACTTTGGTCGAGTGACATGGTTGAGCCATGACCCTATGGTCAAGTGACATGGTCGAGCCATGACCTTGTGGTCGAGTGACATGGTCGAGCCATGACCCTATGGTCGAGTGACATGGTAGAGCCATGATACATTGGTCAAGTGACATGATCGAGCCCTGACCCTATGATCGAGTGACATGGTCGAACCATGACCTTATGGTTGAGTGACATGGTCAAGCCATAACACATTGGTCGAGTGATGATTGAGCTATGACCCTTTGGTCAAGTGACATGGTCGAGCTACATGCAACATCTAGCCATAGTGTTGATTATTGAAAGATGATTCATCTACTTGGCAGTAGGTGAGGTGGTCGAACGACCTCGTTCCATGGTTAAACGACGCTTTCTTCCTTTAGAGTTACCTTGATAGATTTTTTTAGATTCACAGTGTTAGGCCCATAAGGGCTTATGGACTTGTGATGGATTGTGCTTCTATGTAGGCTTGAGTCTTTTTAGGCTTAGGCTATTTTTGGTCACTACCCAAGTCAATTTCTGAATAATAAGTGAATTAATGAATTGATTCAAAGAGTTTTAGGGTTGGTGAGAACATTGAATAACATACCTTTGTTCTCCATAAATGTCCCTATTTATAGTTCTTCAAACATTCCCCTTGTTTTTCTCTATTTTAGGAATGTTCAGATTGTCTGAAGGCGTGGTCAGTGGGATGTTACCTTAAACATGCAATCTTTGTCTCCTCGAGGAACCTGTTCACAAATAGGACAAGATGTGTGGTTGAACAGTAACCTGCAGAACTGGGATATTTAATACGTCTGACTTTACTGATGACAGAATTTTGACTTTGACTGGGTCCGCCCTAAATGTCAACCTGGTGCATCGCAGTCTGCCAGGCACATTTCTGACACGAGTGATGCTTTCCACAGTTGATACTTTACTAATGGTTCATTAATGCTCTCCGGGGACATTAATGACGGGACATTAATGACGCTAAGATGGTTCTCACTGCAACCGAGAACCTTCTCAGCAGCACTTCTTTAAACGACGTCGAAGCACCCCGAGTCTTGAATTGATTACGTGTTAGTTGTACGACGAAGTTTGATCTGTAGGAAAAACACACGGCGGAAGCCTAAAAGTAGAGTGGGTTTATTTTAAAAAGTTTCCTGAAAAGATAGCGAACCTTAACCCTTGATAAATTAACATATATAAAAAAGGTATCATACCTTTTAAAATGTGACGATTGATGTTGCGTCGATGTGAAAACGCAACATCTTCCAATCCAATCACGAATGTGAATCACCTTAGAGTGTGAGCTCCTTTTCTTTTTCATTAGTCACAATAACCCTCTTGATAAAACAAAGAACGTTTGGTCACTTGTAAATTTACAATCTTTCGATTGAAACTCGCGTGAACCCAATTTGATGTTGTGCACTCCCGAAATTAAACGCTTTTTTTTCTTGGTCGAATTCTCACACACCTATTGCTCTGAGTTGGGCGAATTTTCTAAGCATAACAAAGCTCCAATTCTCACCCCAAAAGCTTGAATGGCTGAACTCCCTTGATGGGTTGCTAGTGGTGGTCGAATTCTCTTAGTGAGAGGATTTGTGTTTTACCAAAAAACTTATCAACTTGAGAGTTTCATTCTATCCCAACTCATAAGTGTATTATCCAATAATAAGTTATTGGATATAATTAATATTGTGACATTATAAAAAAACTTCCTAATTTGACCAATAGTCAATTTAGAGTTTTGATAATTATCAAAAACTTCCTAATTTGATTAGATAAATAAAACCTTTTTATTTATCACCTATCAAATAAAGTTTTTTGATACTTATCATACTACCAACAATAGTATGACACTAAGAAACTAACTCCTAGTAGAAAATGATTTTGACTTTTAATTAAATAATAAAATAAAACAACATATTAGGCTAATTACTTAGCCCTTGCCGCCTAAGCCTATACATGGGCTTAGTGTTGTTTTTCTATTTTATTTAATCCAAGACTTCAATAAAAAAAAAACTCACATGTGAACTAGACTCATTCTTACTAAAAAAGAAACAAATCCACATGTCTTAAATTAATATATTAATATAATTTAACATGCCATTTATTTAAAATGTGCAAATTATATTCTTAATACATTAATAGAATGCTAATTGCACCCCATTAGGGCCATCCAAGGATTCCCACATCCTTGGCAGCCCATCCCAAGTATTTGAGGAGTTACTGCATGTCTTGATCACATAAGACTGTACCTTTCAAAACTTTTGGATTCCAAAATCCAAAAACAATTATGATATGTACCCAAAAAAATGGTTCAGTGTGATTCATGCAAGTTCATGTGGATTGGGGATCTTGGTGGGCTATCTAAATTTAAATTTCAACAGATACAACCTAATCGCAATCAATAAATGATTAGGTCCAATATATTAATTTTAGTTCATTCCACTAAAGAATTAAAATTGAACTCTTAAATAAATATAAAATAAGTTAGTGTTTCTCATTCGTACCATAGACTACCTTATTGGAGAAAGTTTATCATCGTGAAAAATACCAGCAATCGCCAAGAGCTCATAGACCGCCTATAGCTCTCATAGTTACCATATTTACTCTTATGACCACATTTTGAACTTGGATATTTTGACTTGTCTAGAAGTCATATTTCAATAGACACTATTGAAAACATAACCTTAAGATTTAATATCCAATACCTCAAAATATCCATATGATGGTATTCTACTCACATTTAATAAATGCAGCCACGATGTCCATATCTATAAATGAAGTCCTCTATTGATTAACAAATGAATACCACCAAACCATCGATGATAGACTATGCGATATAATCGTACTCATTGACAGCTCAAATGATAACACTTGCAACCATAAGTCCATCATTTATCTTAGGATTGAAATAGACTCTCCGATTGTCCTCAGGTGAAAACTTTATCCACTGACAGTTTGATAATTTTAGACTCATCATATCACATTTGATCCCACTCAAATGCTAACAAAAAGAATCTACAACTTTAATAAGGTAGAGGCGCCCATGTTTATCTTAAGTTGTGAATGTTGTTCAAGACTAACTAAATAATTGTGTCTACCTCATACTTATCCAGATGTACGAACAATTCTTTATCTTTCATAGTCTTTTGACCTTATGATTATTTACTTTTAACAATTATAATAATTAAACTATAAATGCTATAAGATTTGTTACACCAGAAATAACTTTATTAATATGAAAAAGATTATCAAATACACTATTATACTCTTACTATTGAGCATAATCCTAACAATCTCCCACTTGCGCTATAGCAAGTGTGTCATATCTCTCATTCCTATGTTCTCTAGGTGCCCATCAAAACTCTTCTATAGTGGAGCCTTTGTGAAGGGATCCGCTAGATTTTCTGCTGACGCGATCGTAGTAATCATCACGTTACTCTTATGCACAATCTCCCTTAGTATGTGATACTTCCTTTCAATGTGTTTCCCTCTTTTATGTCTTTTTGTTCTTTCGAATTAGCCACTGTCCCACTGTTGTCACAGTAGATAGTGATCTACTTATTCGTATTAGGAACCACTTCCAAGTCAATCAAAAATTAGCGATGCTAGACAGTCTCTATAGCAGCTTTGCATGCGGCAATATACTTAGCTTCCATGGTGGAATCAGCAATACAAGATTGCTTGATACTCCTTCATATGACTACGCCTCCTCCAAGAGTAAACACAGATCCTGATGTGGATCTTCCGAAGTCAGAATCCAATTGAAAATCAGAATCTGTATACCCAACGAGAATCAAATCTGTTCCAGAGTATACAAGCATATAATCTCTTGTTTTCCTGAGATACCTGAAAATATACTTGACTGTCGTCCAGTGATCCGGACCAGGTTTCGATTGAAACCTGTTAACTATGCCAACAACAAAACAAATATCTGGTATAGTGCAGAGCATTGTATACATGAGACTTCCAACTACCGAGACATATGGAACCCTACTCATGAATTGCTCTTCATGCTTATTCTTAGGAACTTGTTCCTTAGAAAGTTTGATTCCATGTCTAAAAGGTAACATACCTTTCTCGAAATCCTGCATGGAGAACCTAGACAAGATTTTATCTATATACGAAGCTTGGGGTAAAGCAATCGTTCTATTCTTTCTATCCCTTATAAATTGGATACTAAGAATATAACTTGCTTCTCCTAAGTTCTTCATATCAAATTATTTTGCTAACCATTCTTTCGCTGATATCAATACACCTACATCATTTTCGATGCGTAATATATCATCAAAGTAAAGAACTAGGAAAACCAACTTGTCGCCTTTAATCCTTTTGTATACACAAGGTTCGTCAAGGTTTTGAATAAATCCAAAACCTTTCACAGCTTGATCAAACCTTATGTTCCAGGATCTGGATGCTAGCTTCAGTCCATATATGGACCTTTGCAACTTGCATACCCTTTGCTCTTGGCCTTTTTCAATGAATCCTTCTGGTTGCATCATATAGATGCTTTCGTCAAGACTTCCATTAAGGAAAGTTGTCTTGACAACCATTTGCTAAATCTCTAGGTCTAGAGATGCCACAATGAATAAGAGTATATGGATTTAAGTATGGCTATAGGAGATAAGGTTTCCTCATAATCGATACATTCCTTTTGTGTATAACCTTTAGCTACCAATCTAGCTTTAAAGGTTTCCACCTTACCATCCATACATCTTGTCCTCTTGTATACCCACTTGCAACCAATAGGTTTTATCCCTTTAGTCGAGTCTACAAGAGACCAGACTTTATTTTTGAACATAGACTCAATTTCGGATTACATTGCCTTTTGTCAATAGCGATAATCAACATCTTCCATAGCTTCCTTTTACGTGTAGGCATCATCGTCGTCCGAGAGATTCTCCACTGATTCTCCTAGACCGATGTATATCTCGTGTTGTCTACTAACCCTCCCACTACAATGAGGAATGGTAGGTTGTTGCTCTTGTAATGGTGCGGAACTTACAATTGGGTAAGGTTGTGAAACCTCTTGTGGAATTGTATCTCTTGAAAGCTCATTCAGGACAATTTTACTCTTAGGCACAAAATTATTTATATAGTCCTTTTCTAGAAATTTAGCATTAGTCGAAACAAATACTTTAAGATCTAAAGGACTATAGAAATAATATCTTTTAGTTTCTTTTGGATACCCCACATATATGCATATTTCTGAATGGGACTTCATCTTTTATGTCTTTCCTTTTAACACGTGCGCAGGACATCCAAATATCTTTAAGTGTTGTAAACTAGGCTTTTGCCCAGTCCACAACTCATGCGGTGTTTTAGGAACCGACTTAGATGGTACATCGTTTAGAATGTACATCGGAGTTTGTAGAGCATATCCCCAAAAAAGATTTAGGAAGCGTCAAATAACTCAACATAGACCTTACCATGTCCAAAAGAGTCATTTTTCTCCTTTCTGCTGCCCCATTTTGTTGAGGTGTTCTTGGTGCAGAAAACTGAGAAATAATCCCATTATTAATAAGATATTGCTGAAACTCACCAAATAGATATTCTCCACCACGATCAGATCTCAAGATTTTTATGTGTTTCTCAAGTTGATAATGGCTCCAGAGTCTACAATCCAAGAATCTGTAGAATCTGCTAAAAAGCATGTTTCAAGATAATTAATATTACCTTATTTCTTCTTTTGCTTTTTCCTCTATTGTTCCTTAACCTTTTTATGGGTTCCAACAGCAGCAATCTTTCCTACCTGGTGAATCTCTTGACCCTTGTCTTTCACAAAGACCTGCTCAGTACTTTGAACATCTTGCATTAACTTCTGCAAGGTGTATTCCTTTTTGTTCAGGGCATAGTCTAGCTTGAACCCACAAAAGGAATCTGATAGTGAATTGACAATTAATTCAATTTTGGTCTCACTATCTATCTCAGCACTATTGAGTTCAGCAATGTTGAGATGTACTATGACTTTCATCAAATGATCCTTTACCACTTGTCCAGGTTTCATTCTAAGATTTAAAAAAGTAGTCACTACCTCTCTCTTAGTCATTCTAGACATCACAGTAAACATTTCCTCTAGAGATATCATAATATCTACAGCAGTCCCCATGTCTTCACGTTGCTTTTGCAACACATTAGACATAGTGGCCAAAATGTAACATTTAGCCATTTCATTAGAAGACTTCCACTGCCTATATGCATCTCTTTGCAACTCAGTAGATTCATTAATAGGAGCAGGTGGTTTAGGAGTTGACAGAACAAACCTATGCTTTTCAGCTTGCAACAACAACCTAATTTTCCTTTTCCATGTGACATAATTATTACCAGTTAAAATATTATCTTTCAGGATGTTGATTAAGGATGGGATCATGATTTCTGAATAAAACAAAAATTATATTAAGTAAACAATCATAATAAAGCACTTTCGAATATTTATCTTGAATTAAATAAAATAATTCAATCGTTAAATTCAACGGTGATCTAACACTCATAAATAGGGGTGGGCATCAAACCGAACCGAACCATGAAACCGATAAACTAAACCGAACTGGACGATTTGGTTCGGTTCAACAGTTTGTATTGGTTCGGTTCGGTTGGTTTTTCCGAACCAGCAAACCAATTTATATATAAAAAAAAAAAATAGAAGCTTAAACCTAAATTTTACTGCGCCGCTACTCTTTCACTTCAACACCAGACCCTGCACTGCTTCTCTTCGTTTTATCGCAAGAGGCAAAACACCAGACCCTGCGCCGCTCTTCTTCACTTCAATACTGACCTGAGCACCACTCCTCGCCGCACCTCTTCAATGTCGCACAAATCGCAACAGTTGCACCTGAGCGCCGCACCAGACCCTGCGCCTCTCCTTTTTAGTTTATCGCAAAAGGCAAAACACCAGACCCTACACCGCTCCTCTTCACTTTAACACTGTACCTCTTCAACTACTATTGATCCTAGTAAGTCTATCGTCTCTCATCATTCTTAAAGTTATTAGTATACATGGATGAAAATTTTGTGATTGGATTCCATAATCAGAGTTTTTTTAAAAATAATATTCATGAAGCATACATGTGGTAAAGAACCGTTTGGTGACAGATTATTTGATACATTGCCAAGAATTCCTTGGTTTGCATTGGAAAGTTGTGTTTCATGCCTCGTCGTTATCATTGGAACATAAGTTTTTAGTTTTCATATGAATTAAAAATTTGAAGAAAGATCATAAATCTGAAACGAAAAAGGTATTGTGATTCTCTAAGAAACTATTTCGTGAGAGAAATATATTATGTGAAAATGCAGGATTAAACATCTTATGCTTTGCTGTGTTGACAATCATATATGTTTTAATTGAATTCGATGTGTAGTTGCCATTTTCAAATTGCACAGATACCATGCAATGATGCAATAAATATGTTATGGTTGAACTTCAGATCTTATTGCGAACATTTTAGATGATTACTGATTGTATATCTTAACATTCCCAGCAGCTATTGTACTTTCTGCACAGGGATATTCTAGGTATTGAGTATTCAAATTAACTAAACCTAAATCTATTTGGAAAATCGAAACGTTTGTAAAAAAAAAATTAAAGATGAAAATACAGAAACATAAAAGCAATGCAAATGACCAATATGATCGATTAGCTAGGGTATTCGAATTGACCTAATCCATCCAATTGAGTTTCATAAAAGCACATTATTGCGATTTAATTATTAATGTTGATGATCGTGTTTATCTAATTTGTCCAAAATTCTCTCTCGAGATAAATGGAACCTATTACCAGTTACCACATACACTAATATCCTATCTCTCGATGGATATCCAAGTGTATGAAAATGAATTAATCACAATAAACACCTTATATGATCACACAAGTAAATTAGCATATTTCTATCTAATTCTACCAATGGTGAACATTACATCGAGCACGTTATGAGAGTTATCTCTCAGTTCATAATACACAACCATAAAATCAACTAAATGCAAGCCATTACATTCAGAAACATTAAGATTAATAACATCACTCAATAATAATAATAAATCACAATAAATTAAACAATCAATTCATTCAACTATCAAGAAAAAAGATCTATCAAGTAAATCACAATAAATTAAGATTGTCAGGTTTGCCACATTACACTGCTGCGACGTGTGCAAATAGCGGTAAAAAATGATGTACTTTCGCCTGAATTCTCCCGAACTCTCCATATGGCCCTGATTACCTGCATACTAGATAAAAAAAATATTAAAAACAACCTATAATTACCCGAAAAAGGAACAAAAGTAGGTAAAGATAAGTAAAGATGAAGGCCTATTTTTTATCAAGAAATAGAGCCAACATATATCTTAACAATCCCAGCAGCTATTGTACTTTTTGCATTTCTATTCCTCATTTTTTTTTATGATTCCTGTTTTGGATTTTACTCGCTTGCAGGTCTAATTTTATTTATGGCCCAATAGGCCCACAAACCAACCGAACCGAACAGGTCCAATTCGGTTTGGTTTGGTTCGGTTCACTCTATTCCTAGTTCTTGGTTTGATTCACTTTTTTACCCAATTGTCGGTTTGTATCGGTTTTACCCAAAACCGAATCATGCCCACCCCTAGCCATAAATGTCACACCTCCTTTGGGAGTTCACACCATCTACTAGTTGAACTAGGTTCCACCTAATTATTAATATAACAACTAGCGTTTTCAATTTAGCCTTGCGATTTTTATTGACAAGAACTCTTGGGAGGATATCAATAAAATCACTTTGAGTATGTTACCAAGGTATCGACCTTCAATATTTTCCCTTAGGAAAATCCCTCCTTTGAGAGTAGATAACGCTTGAGTCAATTGTCTAGTCTATCCTTATAAGGAAGTATTTTGCTAAATTTCATTCATGGATATCTCTTGAGGGTTTATCATACGAAACATAAAGCTCAACTAACCTTGGAGGCCATAGGTGTTCCAAACACCTTCTCCCACTCAATTGTTAAGGCGTATGATGCAATTCCAAAGAACGAAACCAAGTTATCTAGATGCCAATTAGACACCTAAATCATTCAATGCATGTTCATACTAAAAGAGATATATGAGTGGCACTCTTATTCTATATGACATGTTATCACACAACGACAAACATTGTAATATTTATGAAAAAGTAAATAGCCGCAATTTTGGTCCATTCTAGAAAAGCAAGTAAATTACATTTGTTTGAAAAACAAAACCCTAACCCTAACTTGGCGAACACGTCATCAAGCGGTCGTCCGTCCAAGGGTTCGTGACAAAGAACTCGTTGCCGCCTATGGGTGAGCGTGCACTGCCCTTGGAGCATGCTGCCTCATGAAAGGCACGCACACGCTGCCTCTTTATGGGCGCATAGCCCCCTGGAAGGTCGCGTGCGTACACAGCCCCCGTTGGGCCCTGTACGCGCAACCTAGGAAAGGCCACGCACTGGCCACCCAGCCCTGGGAGGGCCACGCACTCACACAGCCCCTGAAGGGTGGCGTGCTGCCGCACCGCAGCAAGCGCAACTGCGCGCTTGGTCGCGCACGCTTGCTACCTTGGTGCACGCGGGTTGTCTAGGGCTGTTCTGTTGCTTCTTTTTCCGCTTCCAATTCTTCAACTCTTCGATTATTTGAAAATTGAATATATTACAGCAATTTTATTTTACAATAAAAAAAATTAGCAACTATCTAAAAGGAAATTATGGCGATGATAAACCACCATTCTTGTTACAATTTCCAAATAAAAATACATTGAAATTCTATGACCAAAATCGAGCAATAACAATTCATACATTCCAATGTAAATATATATATATATATATGTGTGTGTGTGTGTGTGTGTGTGTGTGTGTGTGTGTGTGTGTGTGTGTGTGAATACCTAGAGTGTCATCTCTTTCAAAAACATGCATATTAACAATAAAAAGAAATAGATTCACGATATATACATTAATTAATCAAGGGTACAACCAGACTCTGATATCAATTGTAGGAAAAACACGCGGCGCAAGCATAAAAGTAGAGTGGGTTTATTTTAAAATTTTTCCTTAAAAGAGAGCGGATCTTAACCCTTGATCAATTAACATATATAAAAAATGTATCGTACCTTTTAAAACGTGACGATTACAAGATCTTCCAATCCAATCATGAACGTGAATCACCTTGGAGTGTGGACTCCCTTTCTTTGAATTGTATGCCTGAGGATGGAAAAATAAAAAACCTTTTCTTTTTCTTTAGTCACAATAACCCTCTTGAAAAAAACAAAGAACGTTTGGTCACTTGTGAATTCACAATATTTCGATTGAAACTCGCATGAACCCAATTTGATGTTATGCACAAAGCCTTTTGATGTAAAAGCTAGTTGTGCACTATTGAAACTAAACGTTTTTTTTTCTCTTTTCTCTTGGCCGAATTCTCACACACCTATTGCTCTGAGTTAAGCGAATTTTCTAAGCATAACAAAGCTCAAATTCTCACCCCAAAAGCTTGAATGGCCGAACTCCCTTGATTGGGTTACTAGTGGTGGCCGAATTCTCCTAGTGGGAGGATTTGTGTTTTACCAAAAAAACATATCAACTTGAGAGTTTCATTCTATTCCAACTCATAAGTGTATTATCCAATAACAATAATAAGTTATTAGATATAATTAATATTGTAACATTATCAAAAACTTCATAATTTGACCAATAGTCAATTTAGAGTTTTGATAGTTATCAAAAACTTTCTAATTTAACTAGATAAATAAAACATTTTTTATTTATCACCTATTAAATAATTTTTTTTTATACTTATCATACTATCAACAATAGTATGACACTAAGAGACTAACTCCTAGTATAAAAAGATTTTGACTTTTAATTAAATAAATAATTAATTAATTTTCGTTTAATTAAATAATAAAATAAAACAACATATAAGGCTAATTACTTAGCCCTTGCCTCCCAAGCCTATACATGGGCTTTTTTTTTTCTATTTTATTTAATCCATTGGACTTCAATAAAAAAATCCACATGTGAAGTAGGTTCATTCTTACTAAAAAAAGAAACAAGTCCACATACCTTAAATTAATATATTAATATAATTTAGCAGCTCATTTATTTAAAATGTGCAAATTATATTCTTAATATAATAATAGAATGCTAATTGCACCCCATTAGTGCCGCCCAAGGATTCCCACATCATTGGCCGCCCATCCCAGGTATTTGAGGAGTTATCGTGTGTTTTGATCACACACGATCGCACCTCCAAAACTTTTGGATTCCAAAATTCAAAAACAATTCTTAGATGGACCCAAAAAAATGGTTTGGTAGAATATATCAAGTGATCCATGCAAGTTCGTGCGGATTGAGGATCTTGACGGGCTATCTAAATTTAAGCCTCAACAGACACAACATAATCACAATTAATAAATGATTCACTTAAATCCGATCTAGTAATTTTAGTTCACTCCACTAAAGAACTAAAATTGAACTCTTAAATAAAGATAAAATAAGTTAGTATTTCTCATTCGTACCCTAAACAACCTTATTGGAAAAAGTATATTCTCGTGAAAAATACCAGTAATCACTAAGAGCTCATAGACCACCTATAGCTCTCCTAGTTACCATATTTACTCATATGACCACATTTTGAACTTGGATATTTTGACTTGTTCAGGGAGCCATGTTTCAATAGACACTATTGAAAACTTAACGTTAAGATTTAATATTCAATACCTCAAAATATCCATATGATGGTTTTCTACTCATATTTAATAAATGGAGCCACAATGTCCATATCTATAAATGAAGTCCTCTATCGATTAACAAATGAATACTATCAAACCATCGAGGATAGACTATGCGATATATTCGTACTCATTAACAGCTCAAATGATAACACTTGCAACCATAAGTCCATCATTTATCTCATGATCGAGGTAGACTCTCCGATTATCCTCAAGTGAAAACTTTTATCCACTAACGGTTGTAGATAAAGTATTTCACTGTGATCTTATTCAATGCACCTAGTACACTAAATTCTTTTGCCCAAAGATACTACTCTTTGATGATTTTAGACTCATCATATTCACATTTGATCACACTCAAATGCTAGCAAAATGAATCTACAACTTTAACAAGGTAAAGATGCCTAACCTTTATCTTAAGTTGTGAATGTTGTTCAAGAGTAACTAAAGAATTGTGTCTATCTCATACATATCCAGATGTACGAACAATTCTTTATCTCTCATAGTCTTTTAATCTTATGATTATTTACTTTTAACAATTATAATAATTAAACTATAAATGTTATAACATTTGTTAAACTAGAAATCACATTATTAATAGAAAAATATTGTCAAATACATTATTACACTCTTGTTATTGAGCATAATCCTAACATGATCACCAGTAATGACGTAGCGGTTAAGTTCACAGAATTCACCCATAATAAATATAGGGCACTTCTAGAAGCACGTTGAGAGGGCAAACGATATCTAATTTAGATCTATAAATATGTTATTGGAATCATCTCGACGATCTATACAAAGTTTATTGGCAAATCTCCCAAAAGCGCAATTATTTTTCCAAGTTTGATCCTTTTTGGCCTCTATTTTTTTATTTTTTATTTTTAGGTAGTATTTTTATATCTTAATAACTTTTAATAAGGATTTCCATTTTTATTATGGTTTATTTTGTTTATTTTGTTTCCTATTCCTAGTTGCAGTGAAATGGGTTTTCTTTGCAATTAACTTATTCCTTCCGCTTTGTTAAAATAAAAATTATCTTGGATTGTAAAATTTTACTAAATTATGTTTTGGAAGCGAACTTTCTTATGAACTTAAAATCATTCAAATCTATCTGTAATCCATCCGAAATTGAAGGGTGGTTGATATTATATAATTTTCCTATAAAGTAATTTTCTTATAAAATCTACTCTCATGAAAATTAAATTAAGGATAAATTACAGCACACATACATGAGGTTTTCCTAATTATAGGCACAATAAACTTTTATAGATATTGACAGCTGACCACCCTGCCGTTAATATTGATCATTGACCGTAAAAAAAAATATAAAAAGATAAATTTACCCCTAATTAAAAAATAAAAAAATCTATAAAAATCTACAAAAAAAAAATACATTCTAGATCCTACCATCAAAGGAGATCTATTCATGAAAGTATACAAATTTTAAACAATTAAAAATTAAATATAAGATTTCCACCATCCATCACGATAGTGGAAATTTATTCTAATTTTTTTAAAAAAAATAAGGGAAATTTGATGGATTTAGTGGAGATCCGATTGAATCTCCACAGATTCATCTGGATCTCCATGGAAATGGAGATTCTTGGTTGTGTTGTGATTTGTTAATTAGGAGAGGCTATAGCCTATAGGGAAAGCTCGAGCCTCCCTATAGATCTCCGTGTGAAGGATGGAGATTGTCTCTTTCTTTTTTTTCTTTTTAAATAAATTTTCATCGTCCATCTCATCTAAAGTGGACGGTGGATATCTTAATTTTTCATCTTTTATTTAGTTTTTTTAAAAATAAATCTTTATCGTTGAAGCCCAACCAAATAAGGCTTATATTTTTATTTAATTTTTTAAAAATATATGGTTTTTGCATAAAGAGATTTCAAAATATCAAAAGCTCAAAGTAAAAGTATATTTGATCAACATGCATTACAGGCCTGCTTGGCAGGGTTTTTAGAAGCCTGCTTTTGGCTTTTTAGGCCCAAAAGTTCTTTTGGAATTATTTGGATATTCCCATAGAAAAGTTTTTAAGTTTTAAAAGTTATTTCAGATAAAGTTAAAATATATGCCAGCCTTTTACAAAAAGAGCTTTTAAGAAGTCAAAAATTCAAAATAAAAGTCCAATCAAACAAGACCTATATATTATTGGAATATAAATCCATCATATCCATGAAAATTAGAAATATATATTTAATTTTAAGGTATAGTTCTATTCAACAGCTTTTTTACCTCCTTTCAACACTGCATTTATCAACAAAAGCATGATTCTTTGATGAAAAAAGTAATGACAGCAAATGGTTGCTCAGACACTAAAAGAAAAAAAAAAATGGTACATCTTCACTGCTTTTTCTGCTTCACCACCACTACTTCCGCCAGCTTTCCTTTCCTTTTTTTTTTTTAAATTAAATTTTATATTAGAACAATACCAATGAAAAACTTGGATGATTTCAAAATTCATCAAGGAAATTCAAGAAAATTCAGTTAAACTCACAACAAAATAGAAGATAAGTTATTATGAATTTCAAATTAAATACAAATGAGGTTTTTTTTCAGGAGAAAGATTTCAATGAGTTTAATTCACGGTACATTTTTCACTTATATCCCCTTATGTGTTATGAATAACAAATTAAAATTTAATTTTATTAGACATGACTTGATATTTTAGATCAATTATGAAACTTTATTGTATTTAATTAGGAGAATATGAACCCTCCTTCAATAATATCATTTGCTAGTGAGTTGTCTGAGTTAGTAAAAGACTAAAGAGGTGGAAATGGACCCAAAAATCAGAAATTCCAGACATCTTTTGACCTTTTGGACTGCAAAGTAAGCTGTTGCTTTCACCTTTCAGGCTTCATATTATCCCTACTCAACCACCTCTACATGCACCCATGTCCCCCCCACCCCCCACCCCACCCCCTTCTTCAATAATTTTTCATCCTCTGCTCACTACACACTTTCTCTTTGTCATCAAATAAGTAACAAGGGTTTTGTTATGATAACGTATGAATCGATACCCACGTTAAGTTTGTGTAGTTAAACATATTCTAGGGCACAAACTTCAACATCTTATGGAGATCGAATCCTCCTATTATGGAAGAGATCGAATCTCCACCGTTAGAAGACCTCACATTAAGGGTGCGTTTGGTGCGCGAGATTAGATTGGATTATTTTTATAGAATTGGATTGGATTGGATTGGACTAATTAGTACTGTAATGTGTTTGGTATAGTGTGGATAGGATTAAAAATAGTATCGTTCCTTGTTTGGTATAGAATAGAATTGGATAAAATCAGATTTGATTAAATTAATTTCATATAAAATAAATTTTTTAAATATTATATAATTGAATTAAAGTTATTTAAAATAAATCTAAATAAAATATAAATATTTTAAAATTAATTATAAATAAAATATATTATAGTAATTAATTCAATATAAAAATATATTATAAATAATATTTATTCTTTTATTAATATTAAAAATTTTATTTTAATAATATATATTTTATATTTTATATAAATTTAATATTAAAAAAGTTAAAAAAAAAAAAAAGGCATGGGACAAATTGTCCCATGCTCCTAGGCGGGACTTTTTAGTCCCGTCTGGGCAGGTTAAATTTGTGCATGGGATTGGTTTCTCCAATCCCCTGCTCAATACAAACAAAGGATTGAGTTTAAATAAATCTAACCCTTTGCCAATCCCAGCAAACAAACGCACCATAATAGTATGAGTTCTCAGTGTAATTATAGTCATTTATCAAATGTTATTGTCTTTATAAAGATAAACTTAGTATAAGTTTGTGCAATTTGTCCAAAAATCTATAAATTAGAGAACATTTGTTAACATTACATGTTGTAAGGTTTAATAATAAATAAATGTGCATATACACATATAATTCAAATGATTACTGCACCTTCCCTATCCACAGTAGTGGTGGGGGGAGTTTTAACTCATATTGTTGGAATAAATATTTTTCAGTTATGAAAATAAATATCTAATCATGCATACAGTTAATCACGGCAGATCTCGACTGACTTGTAATTTTCTATTAAAATCACATTTTGTACTTGTCAAAATGATGAAAAAAGAAACATTCACATTTTGTCAAGTTAAATATATTAGTACAATTGTGAGCAACAAAGCCCAAGAGAAGCCCATCTCATGTTTTGGCCTCTTAATAAAAATTCAATGAAGTCTTCTACTTCTTGAAGACAAAATGAATTTCAATTTTCAATTGGCTCAAACAAATAGAAATTTCTTTAACAAAATACACCAAAGAAAATTCATAAAACTTGTAAATGCCTCGATATTTGGAAACTACTTTAAGCATTATTTAATTATTATTGAATAAAATAATAATCTAAGAAAATGACAAAAAAAAAAAGACTATTTTCATACTAACACTACAAAATAAAATTTTCAATCGGGAAATTACCAGAAAACCCCTAAATTTGATTTCCTTTAAAAAAAAAACCCCTCTAATATAGAATTTAGAAAATGACATTTTTTAGTACACAATCAGTAAGATTTTTAACAAAATTTTAAAACTATAAGCTAATAGGGGGGCCTCCTAATAAAAGATCTACTAAATGAATTGAGTTTTGCCAAAGAATCAAAACGGCCAGTTATTTATTATTATTATTTTTATTTTTTTTTATTTTGTAAAAGTATCATTTGGCTGATTTCTTTTTTTCCTGTGTTTTCTGGTATACAGATTCAAAACTAGATAATTATTTTTGAAAAATGTGAAGGGATGTTTTCTCAATCCTCCTTTCAAAATAATTAAAAAAAAAAAAACAAGACTCCAAAAGAAAAAATGATTTTTTACAGAGAATTTTCTAACTTTTTTTAACTGGAGAGGAAAAAGCAGAATAATTCTTCGGTCAGGGATATGTTTCTCACTGGAAAAATGCATGTGATGATGTGATATGTGACTCTGCTATTGACTATTGACTTCATCAACCCAATCAGCTACAAGTTGCAACCATTTTTCACTGGCACGAAAGGTGCAACCCCATTCCTAAACCATGACCAAATACCAATCAATAACAGTTAAATTCAATGCACATACAGTAGCAGCAGACAAGCCCCCTCTTCATCAACCACCTATCACCTTAAGATTCTTTCTTTTTCTGCTTCCAAAATAAAATAAGAGAAAAGTTAAATACAATCGCAAAAACCATGGCTGTCTCCGAACGCAACAATAGTTTATCATTTTATTACACAAAATGCAAGGTGACAGATACAGTCGCGCAACTGGATTTAGCATTTCTCAAACAAAATTGTCCGACTTCTAAGAATTCACCACTTATGCACAAACTAATGGTGTGGATAACAAATTCTTACTTATTTCATCGTAAATATTCTTTAAACAGCACATAAATTACAGATAAGTGATAACGATAGTATATTTAAATAGCCTCGCAAGGCCAGAAAACAAACCCAACCTCACCAAAAGCTTCCAAAATTGTCTTCGTTGGAATTGTTGGAATTATTACAAGCTGATCAAACTGGATATCAGTTGCCATCAATCATTTTAGCATTATCTTCTCAATCGTCCGTCCTGGAAAAGAAAACAATAAGAAAAATACTTCAAGAAAAGTTGAAGCCAGAAGATTCCTAAGACAGCAAAGATACATCCACAAAAACACAAGAACCATTCAAGTCTGGAGATCCAATGTGCAGACCAGGAAGGACGATTACATGATTTAGATTGAATTAGTGCACTTTGACCAATTTCAGATACAGTAATATTTATTATAAATTCAATTCAGGGAAAATATTAGAAACCAAAAATCAACCATGTTATACAACAGAAGGGAATTTTTTAAACCCAAAATAAATCAAATTCTAAAAATCTTGCATGCATAAACATTCATATACAAAAATAAATTATTGTATTGAATAAAGTTTAAGTTTTGCCAAATGACTCTATAATAAAAAAAACCAACATAGATTAAACAAATAAACAATTAGTCAAATTTAACATCGGTATGAAGATTGTCTTGTTCATAGTGGTATTAATACCATTATAAAGCACGAAAGCATGCATACAGATACATAAAACATATGCATAATGTTACCTTCCGATCATGCAACATAGACAAAGTTTCACTTCATATTCACAAATCTTACATGAAAATATGGTCCAATTGTGTACAACATACTATATTATCCTAATTATATTAATATTCAAAATATATCTAGAGTTGAAGACAATTTGAAACCTAATCAGTCATTTTTTGACAGGACTCTCAAAATGAACAAATCAAACCGTAATTTCAACTACTCCGGTCCAATGAAGATCACCAATGCATCTACTGCATTAACTAATATATTACACTTGCATTTAAACAAATACATACATTTAATGCAAAGTAGACAAGTGAATAATTACTTGTAAAGTTTTTCCACGGTATTCTTCAAGCTTAGAATATCAGCACCAACAACTTCAGCTGCCTTTTTCCCATTTTGAAAGAAATGAAGTGTAGGCTGCAACATAAGATGACATCAGCAAAATAAAATTTTATTTTTGTCTCTCTTCTTCATCGTGAGTTAAAAGGGCAGTTAATTATTGATAGCCAATTAAGCAACCGGAAAGCAAAAGGTAACTGTTCTAAATTCATAATGGCAGGGATTAAATGGTACAAGTTACAGCTAGCAAATTTATCTAATTGCAGAACAAAAGAAAGAAAAAAAAAATGTGTACCAAATGACACATTAATTGAAGCAGTCATTACGGACAACTATAAACTACTATATACACAATAAAGCAATTGATTCGGCAAGCAATTACTTTGAGTTCCAAAGCATCAATCATGACACATGAGGTGATTATGAAATAAAAAAAAAAGTACCGATTACTAACACTATGCCAAAACTTTGCCCCCTCATCAAGGGAAAAGAGGGTAAATTTTGGACAACACAACTAGCTTGACCCAAGATCTGTCGATTATGTTATGGTCGAAGTCTAACTCATGGTGACCTGGTTGAATTGGGAGAAGCTGTAGGTATTATTTCAGGTTGACGCCACAAATTCCATCCCCCAAAACAATGTAGGTGCTTCACCATCGTTTGTTTTTCTTTTTCAAAGACACCATAGGTTTTGTTGAACTCCATATTTCTGAAATGGGCCGTACGTTAATGATTGCATCTAAAAAAATTCTCAGTCAACAATCAGGGCCTTCCCTATTATTTCAAAATGCAATCCGTGGTCAAATATTCAAATTTTGTACATATAAAACAAACAAAATGATGAAATAAGAAGTTATCACATTAGGGCGAAGAAAAATCAAAGTACCACCAATTGCTGCTATCTTCTCTTCATCGAGAATGAATCTGAATATCAAGAAATTAAGCAAAGAAATGACCTAAAAGGGAATAAAGGTAAAACTATACAGATTAGAAACCTTAACTTTCTTGATAGTAAGCAAAGAAGAGAACAAAATTTCCCTTCAAGGTAGCCTCAAAAGATATTTTGATGGTTTCTACTTTCTACAGTATAAAATTAATGAGAACAATGAACCTTAAAGCATATAATAGATTTATCGTCAAAATTGTCAAACTTCCACAGACAACTCGAGGTTTGAAAATAAATATGAGGAAAACACAAGACCTGCCGGTTCAGGATAAAAACAAAATTAAGTGAACACACTCACTACTAGCAATTAGTTTCTTGAAGCTATATAATGACATAACAATGTTCAAACAAGTAGGAAAAGAGGAATCAAATTATTTACCACAGCTGCAATATGTAACTTGCTTAATGTGTTTCGCAGGCCTTCCTGCATCCAGAAAGACCACATTAGTTTCAGCAATTTTCTGAAGCATAGGTACACTACCATCCACAAAAATGAATTGAAACTGCATAATGGGGGAGAGAGAGAGAGAGAGAGAGAGAGAGAGAGAGAGAGAGAAACTGAACAACCAATGCACAATTAACGTAATTCTCGGGTTTAGTCAGGTATCCTAAAAATATTAGTTACATATAGAGATTGCAGCAATGATTCAGCCACAGGTCAGTAGAAACATAATAAACTTTCTGACTTGTTCCTACCGAACAAATGTCCATTGTTGCAAATAAATACAGGTTAACTGATTTTGATAGTGTAGTAGTTTCCAGTAGCAACAGTTATTATCATTTTTATAACTAGCAACAATGATTTTATTAAGACGTTTTAGCACTATCATATAATATGAAACTACACTAGTAAGTATAAGTTCTGCTATGGTAAAGGAGGGGTTGATAAACCACAAGAACTGTGCCTCTGTATCACCAACCTCAAAATGCCTTTTAACATTATGACAAGACACATTTAAATAGTAGTGACTACTTTGTTTATTTCAGTGTCATAGATTATTAAGCCTGTCAAAACCATTTTAATTCTACAAAAACAGAAGCCTTTTTAATTCTCTTTTAATTGGTAAGAATTGAATTTAAGTCCATCCAAACCCATCCTTCACCCCCCACCCTCCATTTGAACTAACCCACAACTTCAAGCCTCAACCTTGAGATACAGTCTCTCCTCCATTTTATCCTCTTTCCTCCCATTATTCACCCTCTATCATTGATCTGGCTTTCTGGCGAGTCTCATAACCTAGAAAAATATCTTTACTTTATGGTAAAAAACTATAAAGAAGCTTTGTCTAACATTTAAAAAATTTCCCATCTGTATATACAGCAACAAAACCCCACTAAATAATATTTTTAAGCATGTCAGTGACTTTTCTTGCTTACCACGCAACCTCTTAGCTGATAAATCCTCACTGACAATTAATTCCACTTCTCCTTAAATAATAAATATAAACAATCTAAAATTTTATTTAATGTCATGTATGAATGGCATGTCTGGTAATGACCATATTGATCAGAAAGGAGATGAAAATGCTCACTTAACTGCTGACAAGCAGCACTTTTAGTACATGCTTTGCGCATTCCTTCCCTCAGTACCTTTCCTATTCCTATAATTAACTTTGGATATTTATCAGCTAGATTGCTCCATGTAACATGATTTACAATATTATCGTTGTTAACTCAATTAACCCAAAAATAGTATGAAGTTTTTCTTGAGAAGTTCACAGATAAAAGATAAGGTCAAAGACAACAATGTAAATGAAATACGTCAAACGAAAAGGCTCCTTACTCAGCAGAATAAGTGAACAGAAATATAAAGCAGAATTAGCATAATACGGAGGAGAAAATTCTTCGAAACAATTTAGATGCTAACTTAATGAAGAACATAAGGCAGTGAGGAAAGGAAGTCGAAATAAGTGAGTGAGAGAAAGAGAGAGAGAAATGCAAACTCCAACCAATTTCATTCTCCAAAATTTCTCCAACTACCTCATTAATTACAACCATGCATATTATTGTAACACATTTTTTATCTCCGATGAATTAATAATTTGTCAAAGGTCAGTAAAATGTCAGAAATGGAATTGATAAATCCTAGAAATGGATTTGAAGAGGAAACGTTATAGTGTGTATAAACCAAAGAACAGCTGAATACCATATTTTCAGACTTGAAGGCTTTTGCTGGCTACTAGAATTCCATAAAGATTTACTTGAAACAACATAGAACATAGTAAAATTTAAGAAAATATAAGGCATCCCATTAAAACAAAAAAGTAACATCCCAATACCACAACTTCTTCCTACCTGGTCGATGTCAATCTTATATGTTGTTACATGAGGGTACTTCTTACTCAATTCTACTATAACTGGAGATATAAATCTGCCTGCACAGGATAAAGATACCATTATACAAGTTCAACAATATCCCTTTTTTAACCAATGATAAGAAGCTTAAATTGATGTTAAGCAATATATAACTATATATCACTTCACTCCCTTAACAAAATCAACTAAACTGTGAACTTACATGGGCCACACCATGCAGCAGTGAAATAATATATTGCTGGCAAAGATCCGTCTATTACAATGAATTCAACAAAATTGTAAGAAATGACAATGAATAATATAGATTTTTTAAAGAAATATATAGAAAGGGAAAAAAGAATCTACCTTGAACTTTGCTAAGTGAGCTATTGAACTCTTCTTCTGACTTAATGGGTATAATGTTCGATGGACCTGAAATCAAGTGATTGATTCACAACAATTATAGTCATGATGTCTCATTTCATCATCGTAACAATAACTTAGATTTTTTAAAACAAATCCAAATACTATAGGGCTTGCAACATAATATATGAATGGACAGTTGCAGGTTAAGGGAACTGAAGTACGCTGGTGTCTGAACATAGTGCAAACAACTTAATAACACTCCAAACAGTCAATGACTTTGTGAATAACTAATGAATATAATAATTATAAAAAATAAAGAAAAACCCACAAATACATAATATAACAGGCTTTACAGGCTACAACAAAGTTTAACTTATTCTGGAACCTTATAAATTCCAGCCAACTCAATTGAGATCTAACCGGAATTATCCTATCCCAACTACACAATTAACAACTGAACACAACAAACCAAACTCGGCATCAGCAACTCGAGCTTGCATTGCACTTCCTCAACTTCTTAAACGAATCACTTGCATGTTCCTCATCCTAACCACAGATTCTAAACAAGTAGCTATAGCGCTTCATGATCAACTAAATTTTCCAACCTAATCAGTTTTAAGGAAAAGACAAAACCAACCAATTCCACGAGACAAAATTATAAGATGTCTCACATGGATTCTTATAGGCGTAAAGACTGCAAGAACCATAACCTGTAATCACAATTACGGTTTAGCTACTGTACAGGATCAGTATAGCTAACGAATAGTTATTAAAGGGATCATTATTATTTTTAATTATTAAGTTTCTAAATTTTCTATTTTTCAATCCTCTAAATCTTTTAGACTCTTAAACAAGAATTCAATGACCGATAAACTACTCATGTAACTATACACATCACATACAGTAGCACGACTCCAAAATTAATATCTCTTGACTTACAAAAACCAAATTAAATGTCTACAAATCCAATTCATGAAAATTATGAACTTTAAAATGGGATTATTCAATAAACTTCAAAAACTAAGTAAAGGCAATATCTTTGTACATTGCAGCTATTAAATTTCTCTGCTTTATAAATATAAAAATGGAGGATTGAAGTTAATAATTCAATACCATCTGGGGACGACGAACAGAGTGGTCTGTGGAACTGAAGAGAAGGCTTCGACATACAAAAACGATTATCCGATGAGGGTATTTTGGTAATTATTGTATTTTGTGAAGGTGACGGGACTGCTGTTGGAGGTGAAATTAGGGTTTCCACTGAGAGATTTGCAGTGGAAGAAACGCGATACGAGAATTTGCGTTGTTGTTGAAGAAGAAGAAACCGGCGATAAATTGAATTTCCCCTCATTTTCTCGTTTCCTCTCTTCAATTCTGCTTCGTTTTTGTTTATGTGTAGGGTTTTGGTCGTGGAGCGGAGGGTTTTTGGAGTTCAAAATATGACACGTAGAGATGTGGGACCCATTGATGACGTGTTAAGGACTATGTTATTTCTTGCATGTATCGGGCCGTAAGTGAGGTCCAA
The DNA here is from genome assembly GCA_003430845.1 of Xanthoceras sorbifolium. Classification (NCBI taxonomy): domain Eukaryota; kingdom Viridiplantae; phylum Streptophyta; class Magnoliopsida; order Sapindales; family Sapindaceae; genus Xanthoceras; species Xanthoceras sorbifolium. The sequence continues at coordinate 29,270,559 of CM010618.1, forward strand.
TTTTGTTACTAAATACACTTCTATCATTTTTATGGACACCCACAATAAGCTGAGCATTGGCTGGGCTGATTCTGTGAACATTCTATGACCCCAAAAAAAGAGAAAAACATCAATTCTAGATTCTATTGAGTTTCTATTTTTGTTCGCTTTCATGTAGTTTGACTTAATACTTAGGGATGGCCCCGGTTCACGATTTGAACCGAACCGGCGGTTTTGAATTGGAACCTTAGGTTTCGGTTCAAAATCAGTTCCGGAACTGGTCACCCAAATCAGGACAGCCGGTTCCGGTTGACCATAAAAAAAAATCGGAACCGGCGGTTCCTGTTCAATTCCCGATTTTTTTTTAAAAAAAAAATAAAAATAAAACTTTTAAAAATTTTGGCCGTTGGCCACAGTGTGGCCAACGGCCACCTGCTGCCAGCTGCCAGGTCTGGCAGCTGGCAGCAGTCAAAAGGAGCCGTTCAACGGCTCCTTCTTTAGAAAATTATCAAAAGGCCCCCTAAAAAATTATAATTTAACCCCCTAAATTTTAAAAAATATTAATTTTTTTCCTATCCAAAAAACTATATAAAACCCATCAATGCTCCAATTCATTCACACAAATTCTCTCATTCTCTCAACATTTCACTCATCTCTAATTCTCTCAATCTTTCTCTAATTCTCTCATTCTCTCAATCTTACTATTGTTTTTCACTACTGTAATTATTTTCATTATTTGTTTAAATACTTTATTTTATAAATTTATAATGACATCATCCTCAAAACCATCTATTTTCGGAGGTCGAAAATCTGTTTCCAATTCCAAAAGGTCTGTTTCCAGCAGAGACGCTGAGCACAATGAGCAGGTACCAGATTTAAATGTTCAAGAAGAGTAAAGTCGTCATTTCCCAAAATACAACAACGATCAAAATTTTGCTGAATACTTGCAACAAAGAGAATATGATGAGGTAATTTTTGGTAATGAAACTCCTCTTAATTTTAATCATCATTATTCTCATCCCTCTGCTGGCGCTGGTCCCTCTGCTCCAACCCTCCCAACCCCAAGTGAAACCGTACAAATGCCACAGGCGCAGCCAGATTTGTTAAAATATAAATCTGAACTTTTAAAAGTTCATATGAAGAGGGTGGAAAATGATGGGTTAGTTATAGTGGTTTGCAACTATTGTTCCAAAAATTTTAAATGGAACAAATCCGGAAGGTACGGGACGTATTGAAAGCATATCAACAGCAAGCATCCAGTCGAAGCTCACCATCAGCGAGGACAACACCAAATTGCAAGGTTCACATCCCCTAACTATTCTTTATTTAAATATATTGATCAAAATAATATGGACCAATTAGCAAGAATGGTAGCGACCGAACATCTTCTCTTTAGTTTTGGGGAAAAAACTGGTAATCTAAAATATTGTCATAATATTTTAAATCCCTTTCCATGTAGAGTACCTAAGACCACATTAAAACGTACTATGTGTGATATTTATAAAAAAGAAAAAAAAATCTTTAGTAAAATATTTTCACAATTATATGAGTCGTGTGTCTGTTTGTGCCGATATCTGGAGTGATTATTGGCAAAAACATTCATACTTAACACTCACTTGCCATTTTGTTAACCAATCATGAGATTTGCAAAAACGAATATTGGCATTTAGAGTTTTTGACGACACCCATATTGCAGACAATATTTATAAATTAATGAAAATTATATTTAAAGAATATTGTATTGAAAGTAAAATCTTTGCAATTGGTTTTGATAATACTGCAAATAATACTGCTGTCGTTCCATAATTAATTTAATTATGTCAATCTTATTTTGGCGGCAGATTTTTTCATCAAAGATGTGTTTGCCATGTTTTAAATATATGTGTACAACATGGCTTGCAAACACTACAATAGTGGATTACACCAATTATGGATGCTCTATACTATTTGTGAAAATATCTTAGCACTATAAAACAATGGGCTAGGTATTGTAAAGATAACGGGAAACATCCAATTAGGTTTTCCCGTGATGTTCCAACTCGTTAGAACTCCACATATAAGTTGCTTTGTGAAAGTTACGAGTATAGAGAATTATTAGTTATATTTATGCAGCATAATGTTAATACCATTAATTTATATGAACATCATTTGGATGTTTGTACAGAAATTTGCATGCTTTTAAAAGTTTTTCATGATGCGACACATTCTTTATCCGGTATATATTATCCAACTTCACATTTATTTTTATTTGAAGCCCTTAATATTGTAGGTGCACTTAATGAATGTGCACAAATAAATGAATTAGTTCTGTGTGTTTATGCAATGCGAGAAAGATGGATAAACTATTATAGAAACATTCCTGTAATTTATACTGTTGTATCAGTTTTTGACCCTAAGAATAAATTAAATAGTTTATATGAATTTTTTACACTTTATTACTAATCTCTAGGGATAAAGGATATAGATATTAGTGGTTTATATAATAATGTTAGGAATTTATTTTATTCAATGTATGACGAATATCGTTCTGTTTACGGTCCCTCGCTGAATATTATTGTTCAGCAACCGGAACCAAGCGGAAGCGGTAGTACTGGTCATTTGCGCTTTCCCTCCACATTAAAGAAGTTAGGGGCAAGCGTGTTTACCAAAAAAGTAAGGACGTCGGGGAGTTCGTCTTCATCAACCTATGTTTCAGAAGTTGATGTTTAAATAAACACCTCCTTTGAGTTTTTGGACAACCCAAACTTTAACGTCCTACATTGGTGGAGGGAGCACGAAACTAACTTTCCAATTTTGGCCATCATTGCCAAACAAATTTTTAGAACCCCTGTCTCAACCGTCGCCGTCAAACAGGAATTTAATGCAGGTAGCAATGTTCTAGATGAGAGACGAGCATTGCTCAATCCTGACTCAATACAGATCCAGGTCTGTGTTGACGACTGGATCAAGGCCTCATACCGACAACAGGAATTAGATCTGGTGTCCGACGACAATGACTTCTTCGACACCAACGAGGATACAACGGCCACCGAAGAACAAGCGACGATTGATCACATCCGAAACATAACAGGTAAAAGAACTACGTAGGCTTTGATTCCTCCTAGAGGATACGTAGGCAGCTTAATTGAGGTAAAATTAAGTACAAGCCCTAATTTTTTATTTATTTATTTAATTTTATAGTTTTATGATATTATTATAATTTTATTTCAATTTTATCGTTATTTTATTGTAATCCAGTACCCACATTATTTATATATATTATTATCGTTATTTATATATTTAAATTTTTTATTAATTTATTTTTATTTTTTATTTTTTTATTTTTTTTTTATTTTTCCGGTTCTGGATCGGTTTGGAACCGGCAGTTCAACCGCCGGTTCCAAAAAAATCGAGGAGGAACCGAAACCGTCGGTTCCCTCCCTCCCCCCACCCCACCCCCACCCCACCCCCCCCCCCTCCCCCCCCCCCCCCCCCCCGCGGTTCCAACCGGAACCGGGACCGAACAAAAAAAGGAACCGGAACCGCCAATTCGGTTCTAACGGCCATGACTATTAATAATGAATTACTCAATTGATGTGATATGTGAATTAAGACCATTATGTTAATTTTGAGATGATATGTAACAGTGTTAGCTACGACTCATTATTTAAAATCACAACTTTAAGGTGTAAGTATGATGAGCATATCTATGGGTCAATCTCAAGGTGTATACTCGAAGGTTTTGATAATTGTTATAAAACTTTAGCGAAAGTTTATAATAGATTTTAAAGAATATATTATGATGATTTCCATAATCTCAAAACGGGTTTATGATGAATTTCAACACCAAGTGGTGTCTTTCTATATTTTGGTTATATTTCAAGGAAGGTAGATGAGAAATTTAGCTTTGTAACATGAAGAATACATTCACCCATTTGGAGATATCATTCATTTGAGTTCGCTTAATCATGGAGTTCTTAAATAAAGATTGTTATATATCTATGAAAACCAATTGTTGACTATATAATGGACATTAACCCATTTATTTTATACATCAATTATTCAGAAAGTGATCGATAACCCCTGTAAAGATATAATCAAAAGTGTAATGTGATGATTATTCAATTCAATCCAACTCCACTTAAAATCTTACCTTCAAAATGGTCCTGTAATTTTATATTAAATATATTTTACGAGTAATGCTAGGTATCATAATTTGGATATAAAAAAACTTAACAAGCCAATTTAAAATTACCGACATATGAATAATAAGATGATGTAATAATTAATATATATATATATATATCCACACATAAGTGAAATACAATAGTAACCTTAGTTTAATGACAATATGAGGTTGGCCCATTGATATGCTCCCACACTTATACTTTGAGATTATAAGTTTGAGTCGTGCCCCTCCTCCAAATACCTAATTAATTGTACTAGTTCAAAAAAAAAAACCACCTTAGTCTAGAGACATACCTAATAAATCAATACTTCCTATGGAAGCCTTAAACAAATTTCCATCAATATTGTAGTGGTAAAAAAAGGACCCAAAGTAGACTTGGGCCTACAAGTAACTCAAAACAGCCAAAAGCCTATCAGCTGTTCACCAGTGGACTACACTTAAGTCAAATAGACTAGGTCCGAGCAATGACTACGTGAGCTTAACTTTCCCGAGATTTCAAGAGTTCCTGAGATCTCCGGGTAGAATATTCTCAGTCGACCCTAACGAGACTTAACTATCCCTATAAATACAAACTCAACCTTCAGAGGAAAAGGTCATGCGATTTTACTAACAATCATTGTAGCATAACACTCGACTACACTCTAATCAACTGCTGCCCAGCCTCTACTCGACACAATCAACGTAAGACCCTAATACTGTCAGCTCAACTTCGTTCGACTCTACTCCACTACGTATCCCCGATACCACCTATGCTCAACATCAGGCATAGCTCGATATGCCCGAAAGTTGACCATCACAGGTTTGATCTCTTTTGTATTTACTTCACTCATTCGAGCCTTTGCTAACTTGAGCGTTAGAGTCTATTGGTTGGCACCACTCCAGTGACCCAAGTACTCGACCGTTGTTTTTTGTCTTTGTATGTTGTTGGTCTCACCTTCGAGTACGACAGTAGATTCTAGCATTTATATTAATTAATTGAGAAAACTTTAAAAAGGTAAAATATAGGTTTGATTCCATGCTCTTACATTGTAGATTTAGGACTTGGACTCATTCGTAAAAAAATATATATTTTTTTGGCCTCAAATTCTTTAAATTAAAGAGTTTATATTGTTAATGCAAAATGTGTTGTCTTAGACAAAACAAATAAAAAAATATATCACTTGGGACATGAAAAGTTAGGCATGCAATTGCAATTAGAGTGGTATTATTGATGTTGTTAATTAAAATAATTAGACTGTGAAAAGTGATTCCTAATCAAGATTATCATATGCATGCTCATATATAAATGATTTTTTATTTTATAATGGGGGTTGTAAAGACAAATGGTTTTAATAATTAATCTATAAAATATTTTATCCATCAAAAGAATAAAATTTTGATTAAACATGCATGAATTGTATTTATAAGAAAACAATAAGGCATCTTCATATGGAATTATCAATATATAGAAAGACAATTTTAAGAGAAATTTAAAATATTATATTTTTTAAAAATAAACTTATATATATATAGAGAGAGAGAGAACTATTCTTAGAAAACCCAAATGTGGGTAAGAGGAGGATGCTGTGAAACAATAAATTATTATTTTATTAAGTTTTTAAATTTTTTGTTTTATTTTTTAAAATTTGGCACTATTTATCTCAAAGGTTTATGTCGAGATCAAACATTAAATATCCGGGTTAAAAATCTACTCTAAAACACTAGAGCTATCTATTCCTACAACCTTGGCAAAAAAAAATTTCCATATGTATTGACAATTATGCAAGTTAGAGATTTGAAACATTTTACTACAAACGTGAAATAGTATGCACCACTCAGACAAAAGTGACCGTACATTAAGTTTTTAAATTCTTAATGCGTATAATATTAGGACGCACATTTAGAGAAACTCTTATACAAAATTATCTATAAAGTATATATTAATAGGTTATATATGTAAATCTATTGGTTAAAATAATGATAATGGTCGTTATGACAGTTAATCAAAGATTCCACTAGATTTTATTATTAATTCAAGGATACGATTTGTATTATATAATTATTATAATAATAATAATTTAGATTATCATTAAGATAACTTTTATAGTGCATCGTTTTGAAATTTAGGTGTTGGAAACTATCATGATTAACTTGCAATTATACTTTAATCATCTTTTAGTTATGGTCTTTTGAAGCGATTGTCCACTCATGTAAAAACCGATAAAAGCTTATATCCAAACTTTACTTACATTACGCTATATGATACGACAGTACAAGAGTCTTATGAGATTGTTTATTAATAATACATGATATTATTTGAGCAGTTTAAGTCTATACACTTAGACTATTGAAGTATTTTAGGGCGGGCAATATGGGTTATAATCCGCATACTCGACACGAATTCGAGATAAATAAATAAATTTGAGTTAACCTAAACGGATTTGGATCGGTAATCGGGTTAATCCATGTAACCTGTTTATATAAACGGTCATGTCAGATTTAATTAAATGGGTTGGGGTTGACCAGTGTAACCCTTTTAGGAGGAGAAAATTATAATTTTAAAATTATTAGGAGTATTGTTACACTTTTATATAATAAAATATAAACAAATTATGTTTTTTTAATAGTATATAAATAAATCAATTCTATATAAACGGATAAGACGGGCTAATACATCTAACCCGTTTATTTAAACAAGTCGCGTCGGGTTTGAGGGGATTAATCTTATTAATAAATGGATCGTGTCAAGTTGGATATAAACGGATTCATGTCGTGTCGAATTGAATCTAACCCGATCCGCGAACCCGTTTGACCAGTGCTAAAGCATTTTAATGTTTTTTAGTTAAACTATAAAAAATATTTTTAGTTTTGGGAAGCTCTTATTAATAAGCTCTACAAAAAAAATGTTCATCACCGAGGGCCAAGCCGATGGGTGATAATAATTTGCTGTCGAAAATAGCAAGCTCTTATTAATAAGCTCTACAAAAAAAAATGTTTACCACCGAGGGCTAAGGCGGTGGGTGATAATGATTTGCCGTCGAAAAAGACTATTTTCGATGGCAACAGGCCAACGAATGCCATCGCTGATAGTGTTGTCGAAAATGTCTTACTTTCGACCGGTCGTCAAAGATGCATAATGTCGTCGATGATAATCCCACCAAAACTAAACCTATTTTTCGACCGCCACTTGTCGTCGATAATAATTTCATGTTCATAGAATATATTTTGCATCGAGGGGAAAAAAAGTTTGAAAGTACAATTCACAGACGTTGGTAATATTATATCGAATGACGTTTACCGTCGAAAATAGATCGGCAAAAGCAATCTATTTCGACTACATTGTGACTGTCAAACAAGCTTGTTGATAAATATATTTCTTTTTCGACGATGGTAGCCGGTTGCGAATAATATTTTATGTTTCTCTGCTTTATATTTATTCATCTTTAATTATTTTATTTCACCTGGTTTGAATAACAAATTATATATTAAAATTCTCATAATTATTTTGTTATCAATACAATTCAACATAACCAAACTTGGTAAACTATAAGTTTGAGATAATCAAATTATAGAATAGTATGATAGTAGAGTATATATTTAGTAGGTTTTAAATATCTAGCTGTGATAGTTGTATGTAATATAGAAAAGAGATATTCATAGAAGAAGGTTGTAATCCTAGTATATCACAGTCATTTCCATGACAAAAAAAAAACTAAATAGCTTCACCTCTCTGTTCCGGATGTTTGAATTAATCATGCATTGTGCGTTCCATACCATTGCCTGGTAAAACATCAGCCTATACGAAATATAATAACAATAAGCAATTGAATAGAAACAATTTCATATATCTCCCAAACAATTAGATATATAACACAAAAAAGAGTTTAGTACATTAAATATATTGCTAAAATCACATTTCTTAACCACAAATTTAAGTATGAAAACAGATATTAAAGATTTTTTTTTTTCTGAAACAACAAAATTTATTCAACCCGAAACAAGGGCAAACAAAACAATTTACCACCAACGGTTTGAACATTATAAAACTGAATAAAATGAGAAATTGCAATTCAATCACTCACCCTAATCTTGCTTTGCTCTATCTGTTTTCCCTTGTTCCTACAACTTCATGTAACGCTCATATGCACTCTATTAGCAACATATTATGTTAACTTCATTGAAGAGCGGTTGAAGAATCAAATAAAAAAATGGGTTGCTTTGTTATCTATTATATCAACATGAGTTTTCAATAAGCACATCTCTTGTCCAACCTACATCAAAATTAAAAATAAATCAAAAGCAAAAAGTCCATTTCTTTCTCATAAAAATCAGGTAATCAAAGTTATTTACTCTATTGCTTGCAATCATGAACCTTGTGGTAAACACTCTAGCAAACCATGACCACAAGTGCACAAGGGTACACACACGACAGTTGTTATGGACCAAGCTGTGATAGAGGCGACAACAGGACTGGCACGATAGATAAGTGACTAGTGGCGAGCGACGGAGCGACGGTGGCAAGCAATGGCAGTGGGATTCGTGACAAAAATTAAGAGCAAAGAGCCAAAGAGTGACAAAAATCAAAGAGAAAAGAGTGAGAGAGGGAGAAAAATTAGAGTGTAGCGTGATTGTATGAGGGAGTGAGTGAGATTTGTGGCCATCTGGAAATTAGGGCTCATTTGATTTTAGTTTAGTTTTTTTTTTTTAAAACCAAAACTATGTCGTTTTACCATTTTTGAGGGCCCATTTAAATACGATCAATGATACATTGGCGCAAATGTTTGCCGCTTGATGAAAATTTCAATTTAACACATTTGTAGTCTAATTCCTACGGCAATATACTCTCGAATATAGTATGAATAAAAAATTTAGCTATTTTCAACGGTACTTTTTAACGTTGTCGATGATACCAAAATTAAATTTTTGTTTTTGTCGACCTCTTCTTAGGATATATTCGACGGTCCTCTTTCCTCAGTAATATTACAAACAAAATGTTCATCATTTTTTAGAATAAATTTAATATCATCGATGATACTACAAAATGATGATTTCAAAAGGAATTTACTCGTAAAAATATAGTACCACTATTTGGAATATAACTGACAGTCTTAGATTTAGCCGTCGAAAATGGCAATATTTTTTAAGGTTAATGGTGCCGTCGAAAATGTTTGGTTGTTGATAGCCAGTTTTTTTTATAGTATTGGTAGCAATGGTTGAAACAACTTAACGACATAGATAAAATTAATAAGTTTGGCTTAGACATTTGGGTTCGGACATGGCAGCCTTGTTATATAAATGGGTTATGTTCTAATTAAATTCATTTTAACTCGTCTACCCATTTAACATGATTATTTTTTGACTTCTTAAAATTTATAAAACTATTGATGTCAACTTTTTGTAACTATTACCTTTTTTTTTTTTTTTGAGAAAAGGAATTATATTACCAAAGCCAAATAAGTACAAACAGACTAACCAGGCCTGTCAGCCTGGATCAACTCCGTCATAAACGGAGGGCAAGAACCTATCCAAAAACAAAAAGGAAAGAGCACAAAAGCAGCTTTAGCCAAAGTATCAGCGGCCTTGTTAGCAGACCTAGGAACAAAAGAGAAGCTAAGGATAAACATCAAACAACTTTCATGCAAAATGTCAGAAACAATCAAGCCTAATTCCAAATGAGGGATAAAATGCTCTACAAGAAACTTAACCACTCTCAACGAATCCGACTCCATATGAACCGGAGCCAAGTCCAGCTTGCAGGCAAAACGAATACCATGAAAAATAGCAACAGCTTCTACAACTAAAGGTGAAAAGTTCGCACACAGCTGGGACGACCCAGCCGCCACAAACGTACCCAAGGAGTCACGAATGATGAAGCCACGACCAACTAGTCCTCCTCTTATTGCTATGCTCACATCCGTATTGAGTTTGAGTGAGCTCGTGACTGGAGGGGTCCAAGGAACGACTCGGGAAATAGCTGGGGGACGCCTCGAATCATGTGTCTGGGCCGCTTGAAAATTCGCCAAAACCTCACAAGACCAATTCACCACTTCGCCAGTAGGAAGAAGAATCTGACAGTCTACTGCTCGATTACGTCTAAACCAGACTCTCCACCAAACCACACAAAGCAACTCGAAGTCATGATTAGGCAACACTGCCCTAGCTTCCATAAAAAAAATTCAAAAAACTAGTCTCCTTGGCTGCTGAGAGCACTAACCAAGCCACGGAAGCTTTATGGACAACCTTCAAAAGTGGGCAACCCCATACCGCCTGAAAAGTGGTTTCAACACCACACTTGCAAATGGGACACCACTTACTCACGTCAACACCTCTAGAGGGCAAATTAAAAATAAAAAAAGAATGAATCCAATTAAAAGCAGTCCGCCAAATGAACAGCTTAACTTTGGGAAGGATGGACAGTTTTCAAAGATACTTCCACCAAGATTGAATGGGCTCAATTTCTGAACAACTAGGAATAGAGGAAGATGCCAAAGCCACCTTGTACCCGCTCTTAATAGAGTAAACTCCCCACTTATCATAATGTTAAAGGAGAGAATCACAACGAACAGATGAACTCAGAGGAATACTAAGGATCGCTTTATTATCTTCTTTGACAAAGAAACAGTCGAGCAAATCAATATCCCAAGTCCCAGAGGGCGTCCGTAACTGACTGACCAACAAACTCTCCCCAAGAACTGGCCAAGATAAGGCTCTGAAAGTCGTCGGACGCGGGATCCACCTGTCATTATACACGAGAACAGACGATCCCCCCTATCCTCCATCAAGAACCTTTATAAAGCAAATCCTACCCCCAAAGAAAGCTCTTCCAAATGAAAGACCCTGTCTGGTGCCGAGAAGCTGTCAAAAAACTGGAAGAGGGAAAATAGTTACTCTTCAAAACCCGTACGGCCAACGAGCTCGGGTTCATAACTAACCGCCAGTACTGCTTCGCAATCAAGGCCTGATTAAAGGCAAAAAGGTTACGGAATCCCAAGCCTCCCTGCTCTTTTGGACGACAGAGTTTATCCTAAGAACCCCAGTGAAGCTGTTTAGAGCTACCATTCGAACCCCACCAAAAGGCAGCAAAAGCGCGATGAAGATCTCTGATCAAGGACGCGGGAAAGCGAAACAAGCTCATCGCATAAGTAGGGATGGCCTGTAATACAGCTTTCATCAGAACCTCATTGCCGGCTGCTGAAAAGAGTCTGCCCCGCCAACCACCAATCAAAGCCCAAACCCGCTCCTTGATACCACTCATGAAAACCTACCAGCTGGACACCCAAGATTGAAGCCAGCTGATTAACCAAAACCGTCGGAATCTAACCGCTGAAACAGATCGCAGATTTATGAAAGTTAACTTTCTGTCCCGAGGCCTCCTCATACTATGATAATAGGCGCTTAATTAGTACACATTCCTCTATATTAGCCCGTGTGAAAAGAAGACTATCGTCTGCAAAAAATAAATGGGTGATACGCGGACCCGACCTACTACATCTCAGACCAAAGTAGAGGTCTCTTTGTGCCACCGCATGGATTAGACTAGAAAGCCCTTCTGCACAAGTGAGAAATAAGTATGGGGATAAAGGGTTCCTCTGCCGTAAGCCTCGAGAAGGATAAATTGACCTCACCACTGAACCGTTCAAGAGCACCGAGTAACGAACCGTCGATATACACTGCATAATAAGACGAATTCGGGAGGGGGGAAACCTCATCCCAGTCAGCAAAGCTTCCAGGAAACACCACTTTACCCTATCATAAGCATTCGCCATATCCAATTTTAACCCCAGAAAACCTGTTTGACCTTTCTTCTTCCTTTTCATGGCATGCAAGCACTCGAACCTCACTACAGCATTGTCCAAGATCAAACGACCCGGAATGGAGGCACTCTGACTCTTAGAGATAATCTCTCCAAGCACACCTCGGATCCAGTCAGTTAGAGTCTTAGTCACTATTTTGTAAATGACGTTACACAAACTAATCGGCCGAAAATCTCCCATTGCCTCTACGCTGTCAACCTTCGGGATAAGCACAATAAGAGTTGAATTAATATCAGTGATCGATTGACCATTGTTGAGCACCCCCAAACACGCCGCTGTAACCTTGTCCCCCACAATGGACCAAAATCGCTGGTAGAATCCTGCCGTGAAACCGTCAAGGCCAGGAGCCTTGGATGGTGCCATCTGAAAAAGAGCTTTCCTCATATCTTCCCCTGTAAAATCACTGTCAAGATGCCTATAAGCAGCTGGCGAAATTCTCTTTTCTACTGTATCCACAACCGTCCCAATAGCATTAAGAGAGGGCAACGACGAGCTAAAGATATCCATAAAATAATTCAGGACCGTAGATTCCATCACCCGCACATCCGTGGACCATTTCCCATCACCATCCCTTAATCCCACAATCGCGTTACGCTTCCTTCTACACGAAGCCTGAGCATGAAAGAATTTTGTATTTCAATCACCACTTTTTAACTAGGAGACTCGAGACTGTTGTTTCCAATAAACTTCCTCGCTCCTCAAAAGATGGTCAAGATCCCTCTCTAGTTCCCCAACCTGCTTCCAAGAGAAATGGGACGAGCTATCAGAAACCCTCTAAAGCATATCTCTCTTCTCATTGATCTCTCGTCTAAGGGCCAATCTCTACAACTTGTTCCAGGAACTAAGCCATGCAGCACATACTCTGTTACATCTAACCACTGTACTCATGTCCCCCCTACCATGAACTTTCCACCCTGCTTCAATGATATTACGACACGTATCCTCCTCCGCCTATCACTCCTCAAAATGGAATCAGGATCTGTTCCGCTTAACATATGGAGGTTGCGCCACCGTATCTGCCACAATCACAACCACAGGACGATGATCGAAATTCTACAACCCAAGGTGACGAACTGACGATATCGGAAACATCTGCGACCAATCCTAATCACTGAGACACCTACCTAGCCTTTCCTCTACAAACTCTGCACCTTCTCTCTTATTACACTATGTGAATGGATGACTAGAAAAATCGATATCCGACAGCCCACACAAGTCTAACACGTTAAGAAAATTCTCAATCAGAAATCTAGGCCGAGTCGCGCCACCAAATTTCTCAGAATCAGGTAGAATTTCATTAAAATCGCCTCTGCACAACCAAGGCAAAGAATTCAAGGAACACAGACGATGAAGGAGTGTCCATCCATGCATTCGCTGAGCCAGATCCGAATTACCTTATTTTATACCAGCGTTCAACCAATAAGTCATGTGCCCTAATAAGCCTTGGAGGCTTGAAAAAAGTCTCAAAAGTATGAAATAAGTCTAGAAAACACAAAATAAGTCTCAGCAACACAAATAAATTTCAAATATATAAATATGTCTCCAAGATACAAAATAAGTCTTAAAGATAGAAAATAAAGTCTCCAAGTCAAAGGCATAAAAAAAAGTTTGGACAACTAAAAATGAATATTGATGTAACCTATGTTTATTCATAATATTTGTTATCAAAACACAAAACAACAATTTTTAGCTTTTACATTCATGAATATAAAATAAATATAGTTAAATATATAGTTTTAAAGGTGGAATTTTTTTTTATTTTTTTTTTTATGAAATAACTTTAGGGTTGCTAACAACTTTCTTGGTACCGTTAGATTTCATTGGGTTTGTATAAAGAGTTGGAAATCTTGTTAAATGTTTTTTAAAACTTAATAGATTTGGTCTTAAAAACGCATATATGATAATTTTAGTTAATTACGGATAGAGAGATTAACATGAAAATAAAGAAAAGAGAGAAAAAATAATACGGTGAATTAAAAGTTTTTTAAAAAAGTTAGTAAAAGTTAATATCAATTACATTAGTGTTAAAAAAAACTATGACAGCGATACAAATCAAGCTCAAATGATACTATTATGGGCTATTTTCATTTATTTTATTTAAAGAAGCTATTATTTGAAATAATTGTATAAATTTTTCTGAGATTCAAATTACATTATTTTTTACTATCTTAGTTATTAAATGGAATTGGTGGATTGAAATTGTGGAATATATAAAAGTGTTTCAAATTGTTTTAAGAATTTTTTTTTAAAAAAAAAAAATAGAAACAAAGTATATATTATTGAGTTAAATGAGAATAGCCCATTATCCTTATTAGGTCGTGTTGAGTTCTACTTTGTTATGTGCATATGTTTTTAGATTATAGTAAGAAGAAGTAATAGAAAATCATACTTCAAATCTCTGACTTCTTCTTCAATATTTTTCTGCGTTTTCTGTCACTTTTCAGAGAATATCCAAATCTTATTACACCGTATTTCTCTCTAAAGAACTTTCAAGCAAAACATCTAATCAAACTATTTTCCCTCCTTAATGAAGTTTGTATATTTACTTTTATTTTTATTATTATTATTTTATTAATAAGTAATAAAACATAACAAAACTTATCACAAACTGACCCAAAATATATTATGAAAAGGTTAACATTACAATGAAAAGGTTAACATTACAATTTAAGAGTTTGTAATTAGTATCAAACCAACATTTGTTTTCTATGATCATATAAGAAGTTAACAATACAAAATATTGGTGAATCATTATTCAGTGAGATTTTTTTTTTTTTAAGGGGGTACAATTACAATATTAATAACTGTCGGAACCTGCCGAGATTAACCACTAAACGCGCCGTCCGGATATCTACTCCCATAGCGGGAGAATACTACTCCCATAATAAGGGAAGAAAACTATCCACACATGCACATGGTGAGAATCGAACCCCTCATCACTGAGGTAGGAGGGAGGTGCACTATCCATTATTATTAAGTGAGATTTGAACTAAAAACACTTTCAAATGATTATAAAATTATACATATTTAACTGAATCACAGATATGTTGGGTCTATTGTACATTACCTAAAGACGATGTGTTATGTTTATTTAAATTACTATTATTATTATTTTATTTATTTGTAGTATTATTGATCTTATAATTAACTTTTAGATAAATATTATGAATTTATTCTAAAGATTTATTATTAATTTTACGTTAATACTTTATATTTTTTTTATTTTCAATTATTAAATATTAATTAAAAATTTGTTTCAACATGTCCAATATTTTATTTTATTTATAGTTAATGTAATTTTTTTATTGCAACAAATATATATACCGCTTTTATTTCATATTGGGACTCAAACCAGAAACCAAAAATAAAATACTTAAGATCTCTATTATCCATCTCAAATCGACGGTGGAGATTAAAAAAAATATGGAAACCTATCTCCCATGGATGGGAGATCCATGGAGATCAGTGAACTAGGGAGACTCTTGACCTGGTGCGACGAAGGTCGTCGCACAACGAATGGGAGGTTCTTTACCTCCTTTGGTGCGATGAAGCCTCCCCTTCGTGATCTCCCATGGAGGACCTCCATGGATCTCTAATGGTGTTTCTATTTTTTTTTTTCCTTATAAATGGTGGAGATCTCAAGTTTTTTTTAAAAAAATTTATATTTTGAATAAAACTCCACAATCCACTTGGATAGGGGAGATCTAGATCTAGATTTTTTTATTTCATTTTTTTAATTTTTTTTATTAAGGATATTTTTGTCTTTTTACACTTTTGAAACGATCAACGGTCAACAGTCATATTTAATGGTCAATACTAACGACAATGAAGTTAACTGTAAGTTTTTTAATAAGTCGATTCCATCCATAAATAGCTAAATCTCAGGTAGGTTGGCTATAATTTGTCCTTTATAAAAATATATATAAAATTTTTAAATAATTTATTAAATTTCTTTTAAAAAGAATTATAATATATTTGGTTAGGATGACAAAATTAACCATGAGGACAGGCACGTAGATGGGTATGGGTTTCAATTTGGTTGTAATAGAAATAGATAGTAAAATCCATAATGGAACATATGTTAATATGTGGTATGAAATGAGAATTATTAATTTTATATAATGAATTATCAAAAGGTGTAATTTTATGTAACGTTATGACTTATGTGTAAAGTTGTGACTTTTATGAAAATGGAGATCTAAACTGTTGGATTAAAAGTGAAGAGATGTGCTAGCAACAGTCGCCCAAAAACAACTGTTGCTAGCAGTCACTCCTAGAGAGCGACAAGTGGTGTGTCCACTTTTTTTTTTTTGCAAGTTTTATAATTAATTACATTTTAATCTTTAATCCCTCATATTTATAATTTTAGTCACGTACCACTAAGTTATTATAAATTATTAATTAAATCTATACAGTAAAAATTTTAATACTCAAACTTAAATCAAAATTAAAATTAATTTTTATAAAAAATTAAAACTAAAAGTAAAAATAAAACTTGACCAAAATTTTATAGTCAAATAAAAATAGAATTAAAAATTAATTCGTTTATTCATAATAATAGGATATTTATATTAAAAAATAAATTTATTCTCCTATTTGTAGCACATACTATTATAATATATATTGATAAATATACATATTTTTATATTTTTAATTATATATAAAAATATATATTTTTATAAAAAAAAATATTGTAACTAAGCCATGTTTTCCACCTTCCTCTATGGAGGTTACTTATTTTTTATAAAATTTTTTTTTTTACATTTGTAATTATATAAAATAATAAAGATGATAATAATTTTAATAAATTCTTTAATTATTTTGTTTAATTTTTTAATTTTAATTATTATCAAATTTGCCAAAGGTCCTTATTTTATTAGTTGGAATTTTACAAGTTCTCCCAATCCATTAAAGTTCAAACTTTGATAATATAAACATTATTCAACGCTTGCCCATCAAATCGTAATAAATGCAGGGAGGCCTCTCCCTATATTAGGAGTAGACTTCTTCTTATTATTTAGATTTAATATATCTAAACCGCACATAGAGCTTAATCTTGGTAGATAACGGCAGCCCTCTGATCAATCAGGTGTTGAATTTTTTTAAAAAATATATTATTAAATTTTATTTTTACTTTTGGTTTTAATTTTTTTTATAAAAGTTAATTTTAATTTTGATTTAAGTTTAAATATTAAAATTTTTATTATATGGATCAAATTGATAATTTATAATGATTGAGTGGTATGTGACTAAAATTATAAATATAAGGGACTAAAATGTAATTAGTTGTAAAACTTGCAAAAAAAAAAAAGTGAACGCGCCACTTGCCGCTCCACGAGCAACAGTTGCAACAGTTGCCCGGGACGACTGTTACTAGCACATCTCAAAAGTGAAAGTTATAAGATAAAACTAATGGTTAGAATTAAATTAATTCAAACTGAAAAGCTATGATAAAAGGATGCAACTTTTTTATGGAAAGGTGCAAAGTATACTATTAAATGTTCACCTTTCATTCATTCCACATTCATACGGAAAGCAATTGCATATTAGTCATTTGTTCTTTCCTCCATTATTTTTCACTTTATCTACTATATCACTCCTGGGAAGCTATATTTGTAAGGTATCTTGAAGTCCACCACCTCATAATCACATTCACACGGAATCTCAATATATAAAGGGTGATTTTCATTTTGGTCCCTAATGTTTGAAGAATTATTAATGTTTTAAACTAGTTTCATTTATTAGTATTATTAGATCCTAACTTTCTGAAAACGTTTCAATTTGGTCCCTCTGATCAAATTTCTACCAGTCAAACCTAACAGAATTGGTAAAAAAACTGTTTCACCCTTGACTCTATTTAAATGAGTTAAAATTAGAATTTTAACCTCAAATTTAAAAAAATATATATTAATAATTAAAAATATAGTATAGTCATTTTATATTAATTTTTAATTAAATATTTTTAAATGAATCTCCACCGTTCATCAAAATTGATGGACGATAGAGATTATATTAAAATTTTTTAAAAAAATAAAAATTTAATTTTACAACTTGATTATATTAATTTTTTTAAAAATTTTAAAATTTATTTAATTTTTTAATTAAGGATAGATTGAAAGACAAAAATATCCCTAAAATAATTAAGTTTGACTAACGGTTGACTAATAAAAAAACTAAATTGATACATTTTCAAAAAGTTAGGATTTAATAATAAATTAATGAAACTAATTTAAAAAAATAATAATTTTTTAAAAATTAGACACCAAAATAAAAATCACCTATATATAAAAGTAGACAACTTTATTATTTATCTCGTCCCGCCCCATCTAGATAACGCGGGGGATTGAAGAGAGTATGAGTTTCTAAAAATAAAAAATAAAAAAAAAAGGGAGGGATGGGGTACAGGAAACCCACCCTGTTGCCATCCCTTGTATTTGGTGACAAAAAATGACTTAAAATTGAAGTTAGTGGACTGACCACAACCAACCTCTCACCTAGACAAAATGCACCATTCAAATGCCACGTGTAGTAATCATATACATCGAAGTTTCATCAAACCAACCATGGGAATCTCAAAAGCAATATAAAGAAAAGAAAAATTGATTTGGTAATTGACTATCGGATAAAAAGACAGTTGAGCCAAACAAAGGTGATAACTAATTTTTGGTCATTGACGTTTCAAGCTGACCAAACCCAACACATCTCAACAATCTTATATTTATATCTTCTCAGCTCAACTGCTCCACCAACAAATCTCTCTACCCTATGATATGGACATCAAAAACATTGTAATTTATTTTATCAGTAAATACTGAACAAATTTAGATTAATTAAACGTGTTTGTTTAGAGAAGAAAATGATCGTTTGATTAAAATAATATGGTTATTTTAATAGATATACTTAACTAATTTCCGATTAGGCTCTAGAAATAAATAAATTCGCATCATGAAAACTAAACCCTTGACATGAACATCATTCTTTAAATGACTGCATACCAAATAATAAAATAAAATTTCATGGATTTGGTGTTTAAATTAATTAAGTAGAAGGATGATAGTGAATTTTTTTATGTTCACCTAATACTTATGCATCATATTACCGATTTACCCTTTTTCAATTTGAGAATATTTTGTACTACATCTGTATATTCTGTTGATTATAAAATGTGGGTTTAATTAATGTACAATCAAGATCAAGTACTGTTTAGAGAATTATTTTGTTATTACATTGATGTTTACATAATTTTATATATTTTTATTTATTAATTGAATTTTTTATATTTTATGAGCAATATTTTATTTGAAATTATTTGTACCGCAATTGAAACAATTGTTTATTAAACGAGTAATATTATATTGTTCAAAAAATTTATTTAAATTCATACTTAAATAATGTGGTAAGTGAATTATCAATACCATATAAATTGTTAAATGACGTGGTAAGTGATGTGTTAGTGACAACTCACATGCAATTTTATTTGAGTATGAATTTAGATAAAAATTTTAAACAATCTATCGTTACTCTTATAAATCTTTTAGTGCATTTTTTGAAAGATTAAAATGTTTTCATAGTATTATTGAATGATTTTTTTTTTCAACAATCTCTTAGGTTTACACGTCAACTCTTGGTTAAGTTATAATACATTCTCTTCCATATTTGTAATTGAGATTCGATAGTTTACTCATTGAAAAGTGATTTGAGCCGCGCTAACAGTGTTTGATCCTAACAACTCCAAACACATTATTTACCCTATTTTTGTATCAGTTTCAAAAACTTCAACAAAAACCTCTTCGGCCTTCAAAATTGACAAAAATCTCATCGGCCTTCAAAATTGACTTACCAATTATATCACATTATTTTAAAAATATTTATCAATAATATTTTTTTTGTATAAATATTTTGAAATGGTATTTTTTTTTTTTCTTCTTGTAAGACAATTGTAATATAAACCGAATCCCCTCAAACTGCAGTAAATAAATAGGGTCCAATCTCAATATTCATTAATTATAAGAGAATTCATAGGTAAAGATAGGGACTAAAAATGTGGGGTAGAAAAATTGTGTTGTTATATTAGCTGCACTCATGGAAACTTGTTCTGTTTTTACAGTAACACACACACACACACACATATATATATATATATATATATATATATATATATATATATATGTGGATAGTTAATACTCATCGTATTAATAGCAAATAATCCAAAAGGAAAAAATCACTTAAAAAATATACAATTAATAGCAAATAATCCAAAAGGAAAAAATCACTTAAAAAATATACAATTATTATAGATTCCATGTAAGAGTAGAATCCATATCAAATATTTACTTAGGCTTCTACTCTTACAAATAATAATTGACTTAAATTTGATTGAAAACTTAACATTGATTGAAACCTGATATACTTTTTTTATCTAAAAATTGAATAGATTTAAATTTAATTGAAAACTTATTATTGATTGAAACCTGACATTTTTTTTTTTTTCCTTCTAACATCTAAAAACACGTATGAATAGTTTGTTTTTATAAGACAACACGTTGTAAAACAAATACATTTATATCCTTATGGCTACTATGTTTATGTACTTTTATTTAAAATTATATGGTTAGCTAAAAACAAATAATTGCACAAATCCTACACAATTATCTAAATATTAATAATAATTCACAAATTATTTTTAAGAATTTTTTTAAAAAATATTATAATTCTAATTCTAATTTAAATATTTTTAATATTTTTTTAAAATTATTTAACCACTTAAAAAAATAATTTAATTATTACAATTCAAACCCGTTAGAGATAAGTGAAAACAAAACAAACCAACTAATAAATAATATTTATAAAGATATTGGAAAGTGGTACAAAACCAAAAGCAAACATGGAGATATAAAGGCATGTGGGAGCCAAATCAGTACCAATTTGGGATGAAAATGGTGGAAACAACAACAAAAATTTGATGTGTTTGGGTGGAACAATGAGGAAATCCATTTTCTTCGTGTGTTGTCTTCTCTTGTTTGGTGGAAAACTGTTTCCTCCATTTTCATTTTTCACTTTTTTTTTTTTTTTTTGTTCTTACTTTGTCCTTTTTAGTGGAGAAAATGTCATCTTTCCATAGAATTTTGTCCCCTTCAAAAGAGTTTTGATTGATTGATCAAATACACAAAAAAAAAAAAAAAAAAAAAGGTTGTGGTGGTTTACTTTTATGTGTTGTGTTGGTCTCTCTTTCATGAAGGGTGAAAGTGAACAAAAGATAATTAAAAATTTAAATTATATAATAATAGTAGTAATTTTGTGATGTGAATACCTAAAAACGTTTTTGACATGATTTGTACGTTTTTTTTAGATCTTGAGAGAATTAAATTGTGGATCTCAACTTTTATGAAGAAGTGTGATTATTTAACTACATGTGATCACGAAATATTTTTATTTCTATATTGTGATTTTTTTTTTGTCATAAAAGATTATCTTTAATTATTTCAAGTATGATATTACTGCAACTTTTAAAATAATCATGATTAGTTGCACTGGAAGAATAATCAGCTGTTAATATAATCAGGTAAACGTTTGATTAATTATATTTTAAAATTGCTATGGCACTCAAAAACAGTGTGCATATATTTGGTAATGCTAACTGTGTATAATGATTGAAATAGACATAATATTATAATGTATTTTTAAATTTTTTATTACTGAATTAATATTTAATCATAATATTATGTTAAAATAACTATAATTATATTCATTACAAATAATAATTATTATATAGTTTTAAACAAATTAGAAGTTATTGACCTCCTTATAGAGGTACCACCGCTCATAGTTCGAGGAGTTGACCTCTTATGTGCTAAAGTTGTAGTATTTTTTTAAAATATATATATATTATATCTAATTTTTGGTAATAAAATAGTTTAATTCATTTAAGTATTGATTTATTACGATGATAAAAATGTTTACATATTAAATTAATAAAGGTAATATAGGTAATTTACAATCTGATTATGAATTATTCAATAGTCACTTTAGAGAAGTAACTCCCTATCTGATTCTCAAAATCGGCTGTAGAAAAGTTAAAATTATTTAATAATTACTTTTAAGTGTTTTACTGACCATTTTTTATTGTCAAAATTATAATAAAAAAACTAAAATTTACTATCTTTTATTGTAAAATTTACTATCTTTAAGCACTAATAATATTTATCGAAAATAAAATCCTTAAATATTACAGTTAAACTTTTTTATATATCTTTTATTGTTATTTGTTATTACTCAAATTACTTTTACAATAATGTTATTAAATAATTTAGTAACATCGACCTATTTTTATAACTGACAATCAAATAGCTAATAACCACTTGTTATTTAATTTATAAAACCTTTATGAAAAGAAATCTCTTTCTTGTGCATCTTTTTCTTTGGCATTTTATCATATTTCTTCCACTATCATGGTGAGGCGAGTTCCTATCTCACCTTACTCAAGTGTGGAGAGTCTTATCCATAATTGGAAAAGCAATTATTTAGTCGAACACTTCAATAAAGTGCTTAACCTACACAAGTTCTCGACGGATTTCTAAACTTTATATTTGATTTTTATTTGAATACAATTACTAGTTTCATGAGTTTTGATTTTTTATATTTTTTAAACTATTATAAACTTAAAAGTTAAGAATAGAAAAACGTGATTTGAATAAACAATCTTATTATAGTATATGTGAAAAATTTATCACTAAATTACCTCAACTTTCGTCGATATTAGTAAACTATTATTTAATTTAAAATATAGGGTAATTATCAATTGGTCTCTAATTTTTTTAAAAATTATCAAATTTTTAGTGCAGTTTCTTTTATTATATCTTTAGCCCCTAACCTTTTAAAAATGTATCATTCTGATCCCTCTAACTAATTTTCTAACGGTCAAACCTCTTTTACCGTTCAATAAAAAAAAGGGTGATTATCAATTTGGTCCCTAACTTTTGAGGAATTATCAGTTTTTGAAAGCAGTTTCGTTTATTGGTATCATTAGGCCCTAAATTTTCATAAATGTATCAATTTGGTCTCTTTAACCAATTTTTTCATAGTCAAACTAACTAAAAATATTAAAAAGACAGTTTTACCCTTGACTTTATTTAAATGAGTTAAAATTACAATTTTACTCTCAAATTTTTAAAAATACTATTAATAATTAGAAAGGTAATATGGTTATTTATATAAATTTTTTAAAAAATAAAATTTTAAATTTTAAAAAAAAATTTAAAAATTTAAATTTTTTTTATAATGTCTCATTAATTTTTTTAAAAAATTATATTTTAAAATGGGAGATCCATTTAAATTTTTAAAAAAAAAATTAAAAATTTTTATTTTTAAAAAATTAATATAAAATGATCATATTACTTTTCTAATTAGTAATAATCTTTTTAAATATTTAAGGGTAAAATTATAATTTTAACTCATTTAAATAGAGTCAAGGGTAAAACTGTCTTTTTAATATTTTTAGTTAGTTTGGCTATTAAAAAATTAGTCAGAGAAACCAAATTGATACATTTACGAAAACTAAGGGTCCAAGGGTACCAATAAATGAAACTGCTTTAAAAAATTAATAATTCTCCAAAAATTAGGGACCAAATTGATAATAATGGAAATTTAAATAAATTTCAAGCTCAATATAGTGGAGATTTAATCTGAATCTCCACCAAGTACAACAACAACAATAAAAAAAATTTGGAAAACTTTGATCTCCATCGCTGGAGATTCGTGTTTTTCAATTTTTTGTTGTTGTTATTATTGTTGTTGTTCTTGGTGGAGATCCAGAGTGGAGATCCAATCTGGATCTCCACCGAGATTGGATCTCCACCGAGAATAGCAAAAAAAAATAAAAATAAAAAATATTTGATTTTTAAATTTTAATTTTTTAAAAAAAATATTCCAATATAATCTTCACCGTGGATATCCAACTAAAAGTTTTTAAAATTCTTAATGTTTTTAATTTATTTTATTTTAAATTTTTAACTAGAGGTAGATATATCATTTCACCAAAAATTACTGCTAACCCATTGATAGGTTTAAAGACAAAAATACCCATAGAACTGTTAAGTTTAATTAACAGTTGACTCACAGAAGGATTAAATTGATATATTTTCATAAAGTTAGGGCCCAAGAATACTAATAAATGAAATTGCGTTAAAAATTTGATGATTCCTCAAAAGTTATAGATAAATTGATAATTTTCCTAAATTATTAATCAATATATATATATAAATATAAATATAAAATTTATTTATAATATAAAAAAAAATTCTAGAAATGCAACGCCAGAAACTAGGCGGTCGTTTTAAGACTCTGACCGACGGCTGCCGTGTATCGATAACAAACAACCACCATACGACACGCAATCTACCTATGCCTTTCTCTTCCTTGAAACTAATTTTTGTATGTTTCCAAAACTGCCCCTCCTCCGTACTCACATGTTTTTCATGTTCAAAACGACACCCACCTAACAATCCCTCGAAAAAAAGAATATAATAACCGGCAAATGGAATAACATGAAAGTCACGTGGGTATTTTGGACATTTTGAAGTTTATAATAAGTCAACCAACACAACCTGTCCAAGTTTCTTCATTTGTTGTTGTACCCGCCGTTCTATTTGTATCTTCCTTTTTCTATTTTTATTTCTAATTATTATTATTTTTTAAATATGACATTTTACGGACAAAAATCTATCGAAATCTATCAAGATTAAACAATACAAGCACGGCGCGAACATCTCAACAGGAGATGTCTACTCATATAATTGTGCTTTTATGGACCTGATGAGAATAATATACACACTATTAAGATGTTGAACCTTGGTGACTTGAAGGAGTTTTACGTTCCTCCAACCAACAATGTAAGAGACTTTTAGTTTTTTTTTTTTTAACTATTATTAATTATTAAATACCATATAAAATATTAAATGAAGTGATAAATGATGTATTATTAACAACACATACGTTTAGGCATGAATTTGAACAAAAATTTCGAACAATGTAATATTACTCTGTTATTATTATTTTAAAATGTGACACCACATCTATATTAGAGGGTTATTGAAATTAGAGATGACTCCGATTCAGTTCGAACTGAGCGATTCCTAATCGAAATTGAATGATCCAATTCTGGTTCCCCATTTTTTGAAATCGAAACTGCTAGTTCTAGAACTGGCGAGAACAGGAATTGACAGAAATCGCCGGTTCCGGTTCAAATCCGATTCCAATATTAAAAAAATAAATTAATATAACACAAGCCCAACAGTAATATTACTGTTGGGCAGTTCGGCCAATTTTTTTTTTTTTTTTTTAAAATATAACCATTGAGGCCTAATAGGCCCAAATAGTTGTATGGCCCAACAGCACAGCAACATTGCTGTTGAGCCAATTTTTTTTTTTTTTAAATATTGTTTTAAAGAAATTAGGAACCAGCTTTGAAAACGAAACCGATACCCTACAATTCCGATTCGACAGTTTCAAAACTATGACCATATATAATTGAAATACTTAGAAATTAAACACTGTTAATTTAGATAAAAGTAACTTTATTAAAAGTAAATGATCAAACAAAAACTATGATAAAAGTAGAATTCCACAAGTTTCCTCCAAAGGAACGATTTTATTAATTGACAGAATAAATATAAAAATAAACCGTCTGATCTAAACTTAAATAGCAAGATAAACCTATAACGAATAAAACTTCTAAATTGACTAAATAAAAGAAAATCTTGAAATTTATAAAAATAAAAATAAAAAATGAAGTTATTGACTAATTTTAAAAAAACCTTTCTTAAATGAACCTAACAAAAAAAATCTTACTGAAAACATAAATTTTTATTAAAAGTTATTATGATTCGAAAATACTGTAAAAAAAAACAAAAGCTTAAACTAGTGATTTTGGATAAATGAGAATATCTCATGAATGTTATCAGGCTCATCAAGACAATTTCAACAATATTTATATTTTACCCTTTCCGCATACTTTCAAAAGTATATTACATAAACAAAGTGGGATGTGATACAATTTGTTTTTTTAAATATCCAAGTGTCTTCTTATGTTTATATGTTTGTTTGTAAGAATGTTTAATAAAGAATATGGCTTTAATCCTTTTAATATAAATTGAAATTTGTATCATAAAGTATTAATTGATTTATAAATTATGACTATTCATATATATATATATATAAATTATATATTAATTAAGCCTTCATCCTAAAACCTCTTGCATAATAACTAGGAATTTATAAATTGGATTAAATGCAACACATACAACCTGAGTTGGATTGGATGCTAGTGTAGAGTTTAACACACATATCAACACCCCTTAAGTGTATTATGATGAACATCTTTTAATCTAAACGTTATTATTAAAAGGTTTTTTTTTTTTTTTTATTCAATAGATCCAATGACTTTAGATTGATCAAAGGACTATCATTATAATACACTAACAGAGTGTTGACTTAAAGAGTTCTAATATATATATATATATAACATCGTCTCATAATTAATATGGTTGTTACAAATCAGCTTGCTACATAATTTGAATTTTTTTTTAATAGTATAGTATTTTCAATATATACAAAATTCAAACTTAAGATATTATCAGACAAGATTAAAACCATTTATTACTAAGCTGTGTTGGACGGTAGTTTATCATATCATTTGAAAAGAACAAAGTGAAGAGAAAGGATTTTATACAAAGGATTTATACTATATATATATATAAAGTATAGTATTACTCTTTGTTAAAATACCGAAAATAAAAATAGCACAATTAATAGTTGATAGTCTGAAAATAAGTTTCTGGGAGACAACATCCCATAGACATACAAAAAAGATTTAGAGCTTGTTTGGTAGGACTTTTACTTTGCAAGAAGAGTTTTCTCGAAGTTAAAAGTCTAAAGTAAAAGTCATGCTAAAAAGGACCTTAAACATTTAATTTGTGGGAACTTTTCTGTTGCAAGAGTAGCTATTTAAATTGTATTTATAGTGTTAAATTTCTATAATGACTGCACAATTTTGTTAAAAATAATTGTCCTAATCCGGCCAAAAATTGTATATAGATAATAGATGGCTTTTTCACCGTTTCCTCTAAGTTTTTTATAATTATTTTTATTTTACATATATATATATATATTTTAAATGTATAATTACAAGATTAATAATAAGTATATATATATAATAATAAATAATAAGTATATATATATACTTATTATTAATCTTGTAATTATACATTTAATATATATATATATATATATATATATATATATGTGGCCATTTAAGGTGTAAATGTTTTTTCCTTAAAAGTACCATAAGTCACTTGTCTTGATACTTAGAGCCTGACAAACTCCTTCAAGGCACCAAAGTTCAACCTTTAGTATTATAAATATTGTCCCATTATTACCCATAAAAATACAATTAGTGTGAGTTGACCTCTCCCCGTATTGCGAGTATACGGCTTCCACTATTAAAGTAGATGTCCGGATCGTATTAATAGGGTTTAATCTCAGTAGGTCTCGGTAACGTTGTGAGTATACGGCTTTCACTATGAAAGTAAATATTTGGACGGTGCTAGTAGAATTTAATTTAAAGATATTTTAATGCCAAACACATCGCGCACCCCTATATATATATCTGACACCAATTGAGATAGGGTCTGTTGGGACCTGACGAGATCAAACGCCATAAGTTCGATCCAAAATGACAACTCCTACAACAGGGAAGGGATTGTCCCCCACTTTGAAATTTAATGGGTAAAGGTGAAACTTAAACCCCTATCACATAAGTCAAGGAGGAAGTATTCAACCACCTTACTATAAGTGGATGTACAATTATCTTATTTAATATTGATTTTTGATTATTTGTTTATATATTTAATGAAAATAAGTAAGATAAGTTTTTTTTTTCTTTTAGTATTTGACAAATTTTTTTGTATCTATAATGTAAAATTGAAGTTTGGAATTGTTTTGACAAATTATTAGCAATTGTTTCCACCTGAAAACCCCTAGTGGTGGTTAGGATTCTAACTTAGTTTGGAGCTTATTCCTCCCGAATGAAGCAAGATTGATCCTCAACGATTCTAACTTAGTTTGGAGCTCATTCCTCCCGGATGAAGTAAGATTGATCCTCAATCTGCCTTGCTCTACCACGGTTCACTCAGACAAATTACTATGGCATTTTAATAAAAATGGGTCATATACTATCAAGAATGGATATTGAGTGGCATTAAATAACAAAATTGTTTCTTCTCCTTCTTTTTCTAATCCTGGTGGAAACAAGTATGAGGTGTGAAAATCAATACGAAGTTAAAGATCTTCCTGTGGAAGGCATGTAATTGGTGGCTGTCATCCAGAACTGTTTCGTGTGGATGGAAAATTCAGGTGTCTCATTTTTGCCCCTGCTGTGGAGAGGAGGCAGAGAATGTCCTCTATTCTCTTTGGCTATGCAGGTCGCTCCATGATTTACTGTTAGACCACTTCTTTTTTTTCTTCTTTTTTTGGACCTCTTTGTTTACTGTTGCTCTGTGTTAAAGTCTGAGGACTTGATGTTATGGTTGATTGTGATTTGGCGAACTTGGTTTCGTCGTAATAGATTGGTCCACGGTGAGCCTCTATCTGCGGCGGATATAGTCTCTTGGTTCATTGTTTCTTAACTGAATTTGATTCCGCCCAACCCTTGTTGGCTCGTTCGGTAGAATCTGTATCCCCTCGCTGTTGGCAGCCGTCTGGGAAGGGATGGTATAAATTAAATGTTAATGCTTCTGTTAAAAGTTATGATTGATTGGTTGGTTTGCGGGCCGTTATTTGAGATAGTAACGGGTTGTTTATGGCTGGGTTATCATGTAAACTCATTGGGTCAGTTTCGATCAAAGTGGCGGAAGCCTCCGCTATCCTCAATCTGCCTTGCCTTGAACGTTATCAACTATATTATTCAGGAGAAGCCTCCGAATTCTGAAGTGGGTCTTGTTGTTCTGGATATTTTATCTCTTTGTAATAGAGCAGTGTGTTCTTTTTCCTTTGTGCCTAGATGTGCTAATTCTATGGCTCACTCTTTGACTAGGAATAATTTCTCAATTGATAATGTTTCTATTTGGTTGGAGGATGCTACTCCTTAGCTAGATCAGAGTCTTTTGTCTGATTTTCAGGCCTAGTTTTGTTTGTTGTTTTGGTTTTTATTAAAAAAAAAAAAAATTATAAAATCGAAGTTAAATGAAAAAATAAATACATTTATATATGGTATAATGGATGAATTTTATTAACCTCTCACTAAAATATGGCTTAATTAAATTATAGCCCAAGCGAGATATAAAATTGAAGGAAAATTACCCATGGAATTTTGCGTTATATATACATAAGGGTTTTAACTATAGATTTTTCAAACAATTGAAAAAAAGTAGTTGTAGTAATAAAAAAAAAATCACAAGTATATTTTATTGAACTTATAATCACAATATATATATATATATCAAAATTCATTAAAATTAATTAAATTTCATCAAAATTCTAATATTTTTTTTAATGAATTTTTATTTTTTTTTCTTTTTATGAATGATGACTTAAATGAAATCGACTTGCCATTAAAATTTGAAATTTGTTGAAGTACTAAACTTATTTTTTACCGATTATATTGAATGTGAAGTATTAAAAAAAAGTGTGAAGCATAGGAAAAAAAAAAGTTTTAGTGTTCGGAAAATTATATTATGTGATATGAATACATTTGATTGGTTATCCATATCATATCATATAATATTATTGATTAGGATGCATTGCAAGTTTACTCGTAAAAACTCATAATATTACTCTTTAACATTTATTATTTTCAAGTGTATGGATGATGAATTTGATGTTTTTATCATTTGTTAGTAATAAATGGCATGAATATACTTCTACATCATTTATGGTTCAAACTTCAAACATCAGCCATACATTATTCTTGTTTACTGTTTATAAAGAAGAAGAATCATTATATGCATTTATTCATAGTTCAAATAAATAATGCAGTTTCCCTTCATTTATATGATAGGATTTAAATTCCACTATTGTCAATAGATAAATAATGTGAGGACTGAGGAGAGACATCTCCCAATAATAAAAGTTGTTTTTTTTATAATTATTAATCTCGTTAAGTCCCGACAGATCCTTAATTTAATAGGTGTTGGTCCTTAACCAATAAAAAGAGAGAGAGAGAATCTTTATATCATTTTACATGGATAGTGGATTGTTGCATTTATTTACTATATAAGGTAGAAAATTAAAACACTCATCTTAGAGTTCTAACTAATCTCTACATGTGAAGTTCAAGCGTGAACCACATTAGTTATCGTTCATTTTCATAAAAATGAACATTAATTTTGCATAAATTTTACATGAAAAATTGTTAAACCGGGACAATAGCCTTAAAATATGTCACCAACGAGAACTTATAAATCAATAATTTAAAAATAAATATGTATATACAAAGTTTAAATGTAAATATATGACAGTTAACCGTTAAAATTTATAAAATGAATGTCAAATTTGTATAATTTAACATGAAATTTAATACGAAAGATTATGTCACAAACCAATGACCATTAATAGTAATTAATCTGTGACACTAATTTATCCGGTAAGATTTATTGTCATTATACAATAAATTTTGTGTTCAAATTTAATATATACTTATTCTAATATTTTTTTAAGTAATGCTAGAGTTCCAAATTACTAACGAAAATTTGACGTCCAAATGATATAATATGTGAGTTATGATCACCGTATCATTTAACATTTTACAGGTTAATTATAATTCACATGCCACACTTTTTTTTTTTTTTTTAAAGTTGATATTGATATTTGAAGTTTGCTAGACCAGCCAATATGAATCACTATATGTGTAATTGTCACAGATCAATTACTATATATTGGACTTAAATATTTAATTGGAGAAATATATATCACAATAAACGGTAAAAACTCTCCCCATATTCGTTCATAGTGTAACTTGAAACCTACTTAAATGGAAAGCTTCATGCCAACTTTAAGTGAGAGAAAATGTGCACAAGACACACATTTAATAATGAATTTTGGACAACAAAAATGGGAAATCCAGCATTATTATTGTAAAAAAAGTAATTAATTAAAATAGAAAGAAATTTGATCCAGCTTGTCTGGGACCCACAAAAGTGCAGGCTGGCCCCCATGTGTGTAGTACAAAACTACCAATTCGTAAAGTACAAAATCCTTCCACCAGCAAATAGAGATCCATCGGAGGGACAAAATCGTAATTCCAACCAGCTCCATCTTCTCTAGTTAAAAAATTGCTGTCTCCACCAGCTCTCACGGAAAAATCTCTCTCTCTAAAAAAATCTCAGCTTTCAAATTCTCTCTATAAATTCACCTTCTCATTTCCTCTCTCCGTCTCTCTCTCCTGTGTAAACTACAAAAATAAATTCTTGCTCTGGTGGGCTGCGAATCGCTTTTGTGCTCGGTGTTATACAAAACCCGGAATGGCGCCGAGCATGAGGGACTTGCAGCTGACGAAGGTCAACGGCGCCGGCGCCGACGATATGGAGGACGTGCGCCTCCTCGACTCCTATGAAGACGGGAGCCGGGACAATTTGGTCGGAATCGAAGAGGGTATGAAAAGAATTCAGGTGAGAGTCACGGGGATGACCTGCGCCGCCTGTTCGACTTCCGTCGAAGGAGCTCTGATGGCCGTCAACGGCGTCATCAAAGCCTCCGTCGCGTTGCTCCAGAACAAAGCTGATGTCGTTTTTGATCCCAATTCGGTCAACGTGAGTCTTTTTTTTTTTTTTTTAAAATTTTTGGGTATGTTATAGTTTTGAACTTTTGTTCTCTTTTTTAGTAAGGTAGTTTTCGGTTGAGATATTTAATTTAATTTTTGTTGGATTTTTAATTTTTTAGGAGGGTTATGATAAGGGTTGGTATTTAGTTTTACAAAAATTGGAGCTTTATGTGATGGTCAAGAGCAGCCTAAGTTTTGCTAAATTTTTTAAAATTTTAGGTGGTTCTATTGGGTTTTTGTATTGGTTCAATTGTACATTTTTTTTTCTAATGTTTAGATAATTGATTGCTGCTAGTTTTTGAAAAATGAAATGGAGCATTACTCGTTATTTATTTATTTATTTTTTGATGGGTGTTTGAGTAAAGGTTTTATCTTGATGTTGCGCGGTTACTGAAAACTTAATTTCAAATATGTGGTATTTTTTTTGAATTTTGGGATATATGTGTTTAGTTCTAAAAAGATGGTGGATAGGAAGTTTGTTGGATTTATTTTTAGAAACTTGAGCTTTGTGAGATTTTTTTTTTTTTTGGGTTTTGATCCATTAGTTTAGTCACCATAGATGCTTGTGACATATTAGTTTGTGTTAACTGATACGTTGTGGTACATTGGACTGTAATTTAAAGGTTCTGTTTTTTTCATTGTTGTTTTTTGTACTGTGCTTAGTTGTTCAAGTATTATATTGCTTTTTAATCTTACATCGGTTGTTGAGGTTAGTCTAATCATAAAAATTAGAGTTGTACAGGTTGCTCTGACTTTCGAAATGTTATCGGTCATAGTCAGTATTTGCAGTTGATGTATTTCCTATTGGTGTCTCAGTTTTGTTTAATTAGTGTTTGATTAATTATGGATCAGTGTTTCATCATGGTTAATTGCAATTAATCATGTTCCTCTGTTCAGAATGTATCTATTGTCTTGGTGAATTGGATGCAGGCTAAAGCTTTTTGCAAAATATAGTTAAAAATTGTTATTAAAACCAATGGGCGCTGTTCATTGTTGAAAGTATGATTATGGAGTAATGTTTTCTGTATCTTTATCTCATCATGATTAATCCATTTGTGGGAGTAAATGATTAGTTATTGAATCGTGTTTCATTCACAGAGATTTTTTTTTTGAGTAATTATTGTGGTTCTCTCTCTCTCTCGCCCACCCCCCCCCCCCTTCTCTCCTGTGCTTTTGTGAATGCTTCTTTAATATTTCGGGTTACGATCATGATTAGTATTAGGATAAAGATTTTTATAAATAATCTGCACTACCCTTTATATCTTATTACCACACTTGATGGTTTTTTCTTTATGTGTGTTTGTATGTGATATTGTGCTTTAAAAATTGGGGTACAATCATGATTAGCTTTCTTTACCTTTCCAAAAGAACTCTATTATTGCACTTGTGAGGTTTCTTTTAGCACCCCATCCTTGTGACTAATATGCCCTAAGCTTTGGGTTCTTTTCTCTCCTTCGTCTTTTTATTTTTATTTTTATTCTTTTTATATATATAAAAAAATCTTTCTTGTTTTATTTTACCTTTTTGTAACGTTAGATAGCACTAAATCTTAGTCCACTGGTTAGTTTCCTGGCCCACCCATTTTGCTTGCCATTGTCAAGGACTAAATGTCTTGTTTTCCCAAACCCACTGAGCTGGAAGGGCAATATTGTGGACAGATGATTGTAAGGAACGAGAATGCCACAAGTTCTAGACAATGTTAGAAATGTACATTTGGATCTGTATTGAAAGCAGTACAGACATGCTGCTGCAGATAGTTTATCGTCATCTTTTTTAGAATCTATCCGGTTAAAGATTTTCTCATGCAATGATGACTCACACACATATAAATCATGAGTGCTGGGTTTCCTAGAATATGCATTTTCATAGTGGTTGAGGTTCCTGTTTTATTTTTTTGGTTCTAGTCATTCATACCAGGGATATGAGGATTGGGGCACCATATGCTTATCCTTTCTAGTGACACAGTTTCGAATTTTCACCCTCCCTTGGATAAAATTTCTCTCTGTCTAAAGACTTGTGTTGACCTTTCTTTTTTCTTTATCTACGTTGACCTTTTATTTTTTGCCTTGCTGTTTATCATATTCAAATGGTTGATGTGACTTTTTGTAAAAACTACTTATTGACCGTCTTGTTTTAGGATGAGGACATCAAGAATGCAATTGAAGATGCAGGATTTGAGGCTGAAATACTAACTGAACCATGTTCATCCGGATCAAAGCCACATAAACTCCAATTGGGGCAGTTCACAATAGGAGGTATGACGTGTGCTGCCTGTGTGAACTCTGTCGAAGGTATTTTGAGGAATCTTCCTGGCGTCAAAAGGGCAGTAGTTGCCTTGGCTACTGCATTAGGAGAGGTTGAGTATGATCCTGCTGTAATTAGTAAAGATGATATAATCAACGCAATTGAAGATGCTGGTTTTGAAGGTTCATTTGTACAGAGCAGTGAACAAGATAAAATTGTACTTGGGGTTACTGGGGTTTTCTATGAGTTGGATGTGCAGTTTCTAGAAGGCATTCTTGTCAACTTGAAAGGAGTGAGACAGTTTCGCTTTGACAGGACATCAGGAGAACTAGAAGTTCTCTTTGATCCAGAAGTTGTTAGTTCTAGATCCTTAGTCGACGGGATTGAGGGAGGAAGTAATCGGAAGTTTAAATTGCATGTTATGAATCCATATGCAAGGATGACCACTAGAGATGTTGAAGAAGCCTCAAATATGTTTCGGCAATTCACCTCGAGCCTGTTTCTTAGTGTGAGTAATTTCTTTCTTTCTATCTTTCTTTTTTCAGCACATGCATGGAATTATGAGGTGACACTACTTGTATATTTATATCTAATATTTTGTGGCAGGCAATATATTTCATTATGTCTCAATCAATTTGTTCTTTATAATGCAAGTGTTATTTGGGGATCGAAATGAAAGGACTCATGAATGTACTAGTTGTCCGTTTGTACCCAAATCCAGAGGGAAATGCACCTAAGATTGAATATTTGGCATTTCAGTTTATTTTCATAAATGTATATGCTGTGTGACCCACTGAATTTTGCTTGAAAATGAGATATAACCTTTTGGCTTTTTTTTAGAAACACTCAGGATAGGTTTGACCCTTTTAAAAAAATTTGGCTATAAAGCATGCTCTTTCCTATTGCAATAGAAGAGATCATATTATGTAGTTGGCACTGACAGATCCATATCTTTCTAAATTTATTGTTTGCACATTGGATCCAGATTCCCGTCTTTCTCATACGAGTGGTTTGTCCTCAAATACCACTGTTGGATGCCTTACTACTTTGGCGATGTGGACCCTTTCTAATGGGTGATTGGTTGAAATGGGCATTGGTGAGTGTTGTTCAATTTGTTATTGGGAAGCGCTTCTACATTGCAGCTGGCAGAGCTCTTCGAAATGGTTCCACTAACATGGATGTTTTGGTTGCGTTGGGCACTTCAGCTTCTTACTTCTACTCTGTTGGTGCACTTCTGTATGGTGCAGTCACAGGGTTTTGGTCTCCAACATACTTTGAAACAAGTGCCATGCTGATAACATTTGTATTGTTGGGGAAATACTTGGAGTGTCTTGCAAAGGGGAAAACATCAGACGCCATCAAGAAGCTTGTTGAACTTGCCCCAGCAACAGCAGTGTTAGTAGTCAAAGATAAAGGTCTGTGCTTTTTCTTCCTTTTTTCTTTGTGTCCTTTTTCTGTTTTTAAATATGTTCCTCTTTGAATTTATGTTGAATTGCCAAACTTGTACTAATAATGAAAAGGCTATCCTTGAACTAGATAGTCTTAATTTGATATAGTTAATGCAAGAAATGATATTTAAAACCCTTGGAAGAACTGAGCGGTTTAATTTATTGGTTTTCTAGGAGGAAGGTGTATCGAGGAAAGAGAAATAGATGCTCTTCTAATTCAGCCTGGTGACATATTAAAGGTTCTTCCTGGTACAAAACTTCCTGCTGATGGTGTGGTGGTTTGGGGTACAAGTTATGTTAATGAGAGTATGGTAACTGGTGAGTCTGTACCAGTTTCAAAGGAGATCAACTCGTTAGTTATTGGAGGTACAATAAATTTACATGGCGCTCTTCACATACAAGCTACCAAAGTAGGTTCTGATGCAGTCTTAAGTCAAATAATTAGTTTGGTTGAGACAGCCCAGATGTCCAAAGCTCCTATACAAAAGTTTGCTGATTTTGTAAGTTCATTTACTTGGAGTTATTTTGCATTGTGTTATGGTTTATTTGTCTTGCATAAGGTCATAATTTGGAAAGCGTTATTGAACGAGTTGTCCTGCATTTGTTTTGAAAAGGCGGATTAAGTAAATATTTGAAAAACTAAAATATCATTTATTGATATTTCTTTGTGGCCTTGCATTTGCAATGATATTTATTTTACCTAATTGCTTTTTCAATGCGTGAGACGTTAAAGATTTGCTATTATAGATCTGATTTGAAGGGTTCTAAATGGGCCAGATGTGATGTCACTAGGTTGTGATGACAGAAGTTGTTGTGATTGATGTGAAATAGAAATACTTTCTTTTTTTTTTCTAATCTAGAAATTCCCCGAACCCACTTAGTAGGCTCACGTTTGAAACTAGAGGCCCCGCTGAGCCCTACAATCTTTGGGAAGCCGGAAACTTTGGCCTTTGGCCATGTAGGTACCCATGAGGGGGTTTGAACCCCAAATCTTGTGGGAGCAAACTAAGGCCTAACCATTCTGCTAACCACTCATGAATCGATGTGAAATACTCTATTTTCAAGTAGTTTCTAAGGCTGAAGTTTTGATTGAATATTACTAAACCACCTATCTCTTTGTTATTGCTGTCTTGAGTCTTGTGCCAAGTAATGAAATCAGCCCTTGTATGTTGTCCCTCTCTCCTGGAGCTTTAACTAAAATATATTTTGAATTGGAAGATAAAGCAACAAGGAAAGCTTTTTGGCTTTAAGTGGCTGCCACTAAATATTGATAGTTCAGTGAGCTATGAACTCAATTTGTTTTATCTTTGGTTTCCTTCTGATTTTCAGGTTGCGAGCATTTTTGTTCCTACAGTGATTGCTATGGCATTGTTGACTTTGTTGGGTTGGTAAGTTCACAACATTGTGTTTTGGTGTCATCAATTAATAAATTTGTGAAGTTCTTAGAATGTTTAACGGTGCAACCGTGGTGCACGCCTACTTTTAATTTATATTTTATTTGTTGAATGCCTGTAGGTATATTGGTGGGGTTGTTGGAGCATACCCAGAGCAATGGTTGCCTGAAAATAGCAATTACTTTGTTTTTTCTCTAATGTTTTCCATATCAGTGGTGGTGATTGCATGTCCCTGTGCTCTTGGTTTGGCCACACCAACTGCTGTCATGGTTGCAACTGGAGTTGGTGCTAATAATGGTGTTTTGATAAAAGGAGGGGATGCTTTGGAAAGAGGTCAGAAGATTAAGTATGTGGTATTTGATAAAACAGGTACTTTGACCCAAGGAAAAGCCACTGTTACAACTGCAAAGGTTTTTGTGAGAATGGATCGTGGTGAATTTCTTACGTTGGTGGCTTCTGCAGAGGTAATTTCTAACAACTTGACTGTTTTAAGCAATACCTCTCCCTCTCCTTGCTTTTAACCTTGACAAAGTCATGTCTACCAACTGCCATACATTAGAATGACATGCTGAAACTGCAAAGTGAATGTCATAATTTGGTAAAATGGAATTGGATCCTTGTTTTGTGTTCTTCGTCGATATATTTACTTTTTTGCTGGGAGGTGGAAACTTTATAAATATTAGGCACCAAAAGGTTACCAGTAAACATTAAGAATTTTCTTCTTCCATTTCATAGGCTAGCAGTGAACACCCATTGGGAAAAGCAATAGTGGAGTATGCACGTCATTTCCATTTCTTTGATGATCCCTCCCTAACCCAGAATGCAGCAAACCACAAAACTGAGTCCACTGTTTCTGGATGGCTTCACGATGCGTCAAATTTCTCTGCCCTGCCTGGAAGAGGTGTTCAGTGCTTTATAGATGGAAAAAGGGTTTTGGTGAGTTTTTGCACTCAAAGAATTGTCTCATTTGAAACAGCTTGAGAGTTGAGAAACATGCTATATTACTTTTTGGAGGTTGCTTATTGGTTGCAATATATCCTGAACAGGTGGGTAATCGGAAGTTGATGACAGAAAGTGGAATTACCATCCCACCCCATGTCGAAAATTTTGTTGTAGAGTTGGAAGAAAGTGCGGAGACGGGCATACTTGTTGCATACGATGATAACTTAATTGGCGTTTTGGGGGTTGCAGACCCTTTAAAGAGAGAAGCTGTTGTGGTTGTAGAGGGTCTTGTGAAAATGGGTGTGAGACCAGTCATGGTCACAGGGGATAATTGGAGGACTGCACGGGCCGTTGCTAAAGAGGTTTGTGCATACTAGTTTATTTATTAGTACTTAAAAGTTCAAACAACATATTAGAAACTTTGACAGAAAATTTTAAAAGAGATTTTGAATTAGATTTTGATTATACTGAATATAGCTTTTATCTGCAATATTCATTGTTAAATCTGTTATAACAACATAAATAATCTGTAATGTCAAATTTGAAAACATAGTGTTGCGCTATGTTACTCATTCATGCATATGAAAGTGTGTATATATGGCAATTGATTGGATTTAATTTTGTTAAGATCATTGGTCTGAGTTTTTGATAGTTTCTTAATGAATATTAGCCATGAATAGTAAATCGTTAAAAAAATTTTGAAGCAGAAATTAAAAATATTTTCCTTGGACAGGTTGGCATTCAGGATGTGAGGGCAGAGGTTATGCCGGCTGGAAAAGCCGATGTCATACGCTCGTTTCAGAAAGATGGAAGTGTAGTGGCTATGGTTGGGGATGGAATTAACGATTCTCCTGCACTTGCTGCTGCTGATGTTGGTATGGCCATTGGGGCAGGAACAGATATCGCCATCGAAGCTGCTGACTACGTCTTGATGAGGAGCAATTTGGAAGATGTAATCACGGCCATTGATATTTCGAGGAAAACCTTTCACCGTATCCGGTTGAATTATGTCTTTGCCATGGCCTACAACGTAATTGCAATCCCTGTTGCTGCTGGCGTTTTCTTTCCTTCGCTAGGGATCCTCTTGCCGCCGTGGGCAGCCGGTGCATGCATGGCTCTCTCATCTGTAAGTGTTGTGTGCTCTTCTTTGCTTCTTAGAAGATACAAAAAACCAAGACTTACCACTATATTAGAAATAACTGTAGAGTAGAAAGAGAGAAGAAAAATACAAAGAAATCTTGTAGGTTCATAGAAAGGAAATCAATCAAAATGTGATAAAATGGTGCGAGTGAAACTTAATAATCTCAATTTTGTGTATTTTTTTAAATTTTCCACTTCTGATTTGTCTTGGGGATGTAATTTTTACCACCCATTAAATGTAAATGATAGTTGTTGTATAATATCATCACAGTGCTCTTTTTTCATTCTTGGAAAAGATTATGGTTTTCAATCCGATTCTCTCTCGCCCTCTCCCCACTTCTCTCTCTCTATTGGGGCGGTAGTTTGGGTTATCTTAAACACGAATTGTTTATTTTTACTCAAATCTGAACACGACTAGTTAAATTTATTGTATTACAAGATATAATCCAAATACGATTCAATAAATAAAGGGTTACTGGTTAAAATCTAATTAACACATTAATTTATAATTTTTTTAAGAACAAATAAATATCGATACCTGAGATTTATTGAATTACAGTTAAAATTAAAGTTTATAGAAATTTATACTGAATTTCTATGGTGTTAAGTTTAACTGTTAAAAAGTCAAGGTGCAGAAAGTGCTAGGCACTAGTCGGGTAGCGACTCACCTTCTAGCGTCTAGACTGCTTAAGCAGGAATTAAGCGGTATGTCGGAAGTCGATCGATTGGTCGGCTGGAAGCGGATCGGATAATATTTCAAGTAATTTCTAAGTTAAAAAAAAAAAAATCCAAGTTTAAATAAAATCTAACCAAATCAACAAATTTTCAACCAAACTACCAAAGGCAATTAAATTCTAAGTTCAAATCAAATTTAATCACATCTAAATTTGAAATAAGATAACAACACGAATAAAGTAGTAAACAAATAAGGTCATAAAGTACGGAAATAAATTTCTAGCTCTAAATAGTAATTTCATAAAGTAGTAAACAAATAAACTAATAAAGTTCATAAATTTATAAGTGTCAAAGTCATCATGTTCTTCTCCATATCTTTCCAACACTTGTTCTTCATCGGATTCGAACTCAAAATTATATTTCTCCACCAGTTCATCTTCGGATTTAAACCCTTCTCCAAGACCTCTAGCACTTCTTTGAGGTTGTGTCATTTCATCCGCACCGGTTGCTTCATTAATCAATTGCCAAATAAGCCCCGTACTTGGCTCAATCTCTTCATTACCATTATTAACTATCCATCATTGTGCATTATTAGCATCACCATCACTTGCTAATAGCACATCTATGTTGGCCTCCTTATTCATTAACCTTTTATACTTATTTATCAATTTGGAATTGAATTGGACGAATACTGGGTTGTTCAACCGATCAACATTTAGTCTATTCATTTTCTTCGTATGTATCTACATAAAAGTGAAAATGTAAAATTAATTAAAAAAAAATAAAAACTTGCATTTGCTAATACTTAGTAAATAATAAGGTAATAAATAACTTACCCCTCAAAAGTGCTTCAATTCCTTTTACACCCGGATGAAGTTATGGTTAATGCGAGGATCCTTTCCGCCGTCCTTTGCAAGTCAGATGTTTGATGTCCAAACACAGACCACCATTGAACTAAATAACAAGAGAATTAGAGATTAATAGTTTAAATTTTTTTTAAAAATATAATAATCACTAATCACTAATTCACTATTAGTAAATACTTGTTAGTTGTTATTACCTAGATTATATGTGCTATTGTTGTTATCGCATGCTTTTTGAGCCACTACTCTTCCAAAAGCACCATCTTTGTTGGTATACTTCGCCAAGTCGGTCATTAAGATATTTCTTTGCTTGTCAATATTACTGGAAAAGAACATCTCCACATAAGTACATACTTGCATCCATTAGATCACCTTTTTTTGCAATATGAGGATCTTGATGGCAATAAAAGGGATTTAAGAGATATGCCGTCTTATGTAATGGAGTATCGAGCTGATCCTTGGCTTTACTGCCAATGATGTCAAGGATTGGCCGATAAGCATTCTCTCTATTTTTCAAGGCCATCTTAATCTCTTCTTTTATTTTCCTAAGTTCCCTATATAAAAAACCCATGGATGACTTTGCATCCCCATCAACTAGTCGAAGCACCTTCACCAAAGGAGCAAATACCTTCAAGCACAAGGTGACCCCATTCCAAAAACTCAAGTTCAACACGGTAGAGTAGGCTGCCTTCTCCTTAGTGGTCTTCGACCATTTGCAATCTTCCCATTCCGTGCTAGTAAACATTGCCCTTAAACTTTCCTTTTTCTTCACAAAACTTTGCAATGTTAGGAAAGCCGAGGCGAACCTAGTGAATCCCGGCCTAATTATTTCCCC
Source organism: Xanthoceras sorbifolium (assembly GCA_003430845.1). NCBI lineage: Eukaryota > Viridiplantae > Streptophyta > Magnoliopsida > Sapindales > Sapindaceae > Xanthoceras > Xanthoceras sorbifolium. The sequence continues at coordinate 29,311,850 of CM010618.1, forward strand.
CTTTTTTGTATAGGTCCTCATCAACCACAAAGTTTTGTAATGTGCGTAAATAAATATCATAAAAGTTTGGGCACTATCAAGGGTTTTTTTGTATTTTGGTATTTTTCAAATACCTTCAAGTATAAGGTTGATGGTGTGAGTAGCACATGAGGACCAAAATATGTGTGGCATCCGATCCTTCAACAACTTTGCCGCGACCATATTTTTGAAGGCATTGTCGGTCACTACTTGAACAACATTTTATGGCCCAACTTGTTCAATACATTTGAACACATACTCAAAAATGTGTTTCCCGGTGTGTGTCTCCTTGGAGCTTTCCTTGGAAGAAAGAAAAGTGGTACCATACCTGCAATTCACACACAAGTTCATAATGCTCATTCTTTTCCTATTGGTCCAAGCATTGGTCATAATTGAACATTCACCTAATTTCCACTCTTCTTTTTTTAGGGCCTCTTTGGTACTGTCAAACTCTTCCTTCAGCAGTGGTCACTCAATTGGTATCGAGTTGGTTGTTTAAATCTCGGTCCAAATTGATCAATTGCCCCCACCATTATAGTGAAACTATTGTTCAGAATAACTTGAAAGGAATGTCTGCTTCATACACCTACCTAGCCATATATTGTTGCACGAAATATGTTTTCTCCTTGAAAAATACATCAATAATATGTTGTATAGGGCACTCATCGAAGCTTTAGGGTTGATATTCGATACACACTTATCTATAAGGCCAAGAATGTGTGGTCTTTTCCTTGACCCTAACCCTTCAACTTCTTCTTCCTTCTCCTCAATCCCGATGAGATCAACTTCCATTCTAATCTTACGGTCTTCCTTATTTTTATTTTTCTTCTTAGCTTTAGCATCTTCGAGGGCTTGTTTACATTTAACTTGATCTTCCTTTGTTGACCTTGGACACCTAGAAACATTTCTCGTTACGTCGCCAATATGTTGTTTCAATCGATATACTCTCCTAGAAAATACCTTTGAATAATAGTTACACTTAACTCTACCATAATTGGAGGGATCGACCAACTTCTCATAATTCTACCCAATATCATCCGATTTCTATTTCAGAATAGATTCGTTCGAGTTAGAGGCACCCTCCGAACGAATGTTCGTATTAGCTTCATAACTCATTTTCTAAATCCTAACAATAATGCACAACCATAATTCAATTTCAAAATAAAAAATAATAAATTTGACCAATATTCAACTTATATAAATATTCATGCAATCCATATATTATAATATTTAGATGTTAAACTAATTAATTAAAAAAAATTCAACTTCAAAATAAAAATCCCCAAATTAAACTTTAAAACTCTAAATAAGTAAATAGGAAACACCAAGAAAGTACCTCACTGCCGACACAATAGAAGAAGATCACGGCCACGGCAACGACAAAGAAGAAGAAGAAGAAGAAGAAGAAGAAGAAGAAGCACTTCACTGCCGACAAGATAAGAGGAGGTCACAGCCATGGCAATGACGACGATGACGGGAGGAAGAAAACACCAAGAAAGCACCTCAATGCCAACAAAATAGAAGGAGATCACGGCCACGGCAACGACGAAGAAGAAGAAGAAGACCGACAAGATAAGGGAGGAAGCACCTTCACTGCCGACAAGATAAGAGGAGGTCACATCCATGGCAATGACGACGATGACGGGAGGAAGAGGAAGACACTACTGACAAGATAGGAGGAGGCTGAAGAAGAAGCAGGCTGAAGAAGAAGCACCTCGACACTACCGATAAGATATGCACCTCACTGTCGACAAGATAGGAGGAGGAAGCACCTTCACTGCCGACAAGATAGGAGGAGGTCACAACCACGGCAATGACGATGATGACTGGAGAAAGAGGAAGACACTACCGAAAAGATAGGAGGAGGCTGAAGAAGAAGCACCTCGACACTACCGACAAGATAGGAGGAGGCCGAAGAAGAAGCACCTCACTGCCGACAAGATAGGAGGAGGTCACAGCCACGGAAACGACGAAGAAGACAAGATAGGAGGAGGCTAAAGAAGAAGCACCTCACTGCCGACAAGATAAGAGGAGGTCACAGCCACGGAAACGACGAAGAAGAAGAAGAAGAAGAAGAAGAGGAAGAAGAGGAAGAGGAAGAGGAAGAAGAAGAAGAAGAAGAAGAAGAAGAAGAAGAAGAACTTTACTGCCGACAAGATAGGAGGAGGTCACAGCCACGGCAATGACGACGATGACGGGAGGAAGAGGAAGACACTACCGATAAGATAGGAGGAGGCTGAAGAAGAAGCACCTCACTGCCGACAAGATAGGAGGAGGTCACAGCCACGGAAATGACGACGATGATGGGAAGAAGAAGAAGCTCACTGCCGGCAAGATAGGAGGAGGTCATAACCACGGAAACGGCGACGACAACGGGAAGAAGAAGAAGAAGAAGAAGAAGAAGAAGAAGAAGAAGAAGAAGAAGAAGAGGAAGACACTACTGATAAGATAGGAGGAGGCTGAAGAAGAAGCACCTCACTGCCGACAAGATAGGAGGAGGTCACAGCCACGAAAATGACGACGATGATGGGAAGAAGAAGAAGCTCACTGCCGGCAAGATAGGAGGAGGTCATAGCCACGGAAACGACGACGACAACGGGAAGAAGAAGAAGAAGAAGAAGCTCACTGCCGGAAGCTCACTGCAGATAAGATAGGAGGAGCTGCCGAGAAGAAGAAGAAGATAAGAGGAACCTCACTGCCGGCAAGATAGGAGGAGGTCATAGCCACGGAAACGACGACGACAACATGAAGAAGAAGAAGAAGAAGAACCTCAGTGCTGGCATAGCCACAGAAACGACAACGACAAGAAGAAGAAGAAGAAGAAGAAGAAGAAGAAGAAGAAGAAGAAGAAGCTCACTGCCGATAAGATAGGAGGAGCTGCCGAGAAGAAGAAGAAGATAGGAGGAACCTCACTGCCGGCAAGATAGGAGGAGGTCATAAGCACGGAAACGACGACGACAACATGAAGAAGAAGAAGAACCTCACTGCTGGCATAGCTACAGAAACGACAACGACAAGATAGGAGGAGCTGAAGAAGAAGAAGAAGAAGAAGCTAACTACCGACAAGATAGGAGGAGCTGAAGAAGAAGAAGAAGAAGAAGAAAGAAGAAGAAAGAAGAAAGAAGAAGAAGAAGAAGCTCACTGCTGACAAGATAGGAGGAGCTGAAGAAGAAGAAGAAGAAGCTAACTACCGACAAGATAGGAGGAGCTGAAGAAGAAGAAGAAGAAGAAGAAGAAGCTCACTGCCGACAAGATAGGAGGAGCTGCCAAAGAAGAAGAAGCTCACTGCCGACAAGATAGGAGGATCTGCCGACAAGATAAGAGGAGGTCACAGCCACAGTAACGACGAGAAGAAGAAGGAGAAGAAGCTCACTGCCGACAAGATAGGAGGAGCTGCCGACAAGAAGCTCACTGCCGACAAGATAGGAGGAGCTGAAGAAGAAGAAGAAGAAGAAGAAGAAAAAGAAGATGAAGAAGAAGAAGCTCACTGCCGACAAGATAGGAGGAGCTGCCGAAGAAGAAGAAGAAGCTCACTGTCGACAAGATAGGAGGAGCTGCCAAAGAAGAAGAAGAAGAAGCTCACTGCCGACAAGGTAGGAGGAGCTGTTGACAAGAAGCTCACTGCCGACAAGATAGGAGGATCTGCCGATAAGATAGGAGGAGGTCACAGCCACAGCAACGACGAGAAGAAGAAGAAGAAGAAGCTCACTGCCGACAAGATAGGAGGAGCTGCCGACAAGAAGCTCACTGCTGACAAGATAGGAGGAGCTGCCGACAAGATAGGAGGAGGTCACAGCCACAGGAACAACGACGACGATGACGATGGAAGCAAGAAGAAGAAGAAGAAGAAGAAGAAGAAGAAGAAGAAGAAGACACTACCGACAAGATAGGAGGAGGCTGAAGAAGAAGCACCTCACTGCCGACAAGATAGGAGGAGGTCACAGCCACGAAAACGACGACGACGACGGGAAGAAGAAGAAGAAGAAGAAGAAAAAGAACCTCATCGCCGACAAGATAGGAGGAGGTCACAGCCACAGCAACGACGACGACGAGAGCAAGAAGAAGAAGAAGAAGAAGAAGAAGACACTACCGACAAGATATGAGGAGGTCACGGTTACAGTAATGAGAGGGAGAGGGAGACGAAGACGAAGACGAAGAAGACGACATCGTTTTGGACGCTGAGTTTAGTTAGGGCAAGGGAATTACCATTCGACGCCGCGACTTCGCCTAGTCTGCTGTCTCCGCGACCACGCCTTCCCTTTAAGTGCCTAAATAGCTAAACCTCTGCTTTACTTCAAAGCTCGGCGGTGACCCACTGCCTAACGCCTCGCCAGCAATTAAGCAGCAATTTAGGTCGCTTTCGGCAACATTATAAAAAGTAGGTTCAAACTTCCCCTAGTTCGCGATCTAACTTCCATTGCGTTAAGTTTGACCATTAAAAAGTAGGTTCGAACCTTCCCTAGTATGCGATCTATGGTGGATTTACTATGGATCTCTCGCTTCTTTTTCTACTTTCTTTTTCAATGGTCAATCCTATTTTTTAACAGTCAAACTTAATGGTAGGAGAATCAGTGTGAGTTTCTGTAAAATTTAATTTCGAGTGTAAATCAATAAACTGTAGATAGGTTTAGTGTTATTTGTTCTTTTTTAATTAACCTATTTAATATATTTTTTTTTAAAAATAAAATATTTTTAACTTAACTACACAATTTGAATTCATAAGCCTGTCCAACAAGTAAAAATAATCAATTATAATATAATCTCCATCTAAAATAATTAAATTTAAAATAAATTTTATGAAAGGTTAACACAAATGTTCCAAACAAAAAGTTACTACATTGAAATAATTGTGTTAAACAGGTTAGAAGGAGCGCAACTCGAATACGATATGTTTATTTAACGGGTTTAACATATTAATTCGACAGTGACCCAAATAGGTTTAAACTTAATCCTGCTAATTTCGTATCATATCATTGGGTTGTGTAGATAATTGCCACCCCTCATCTCCACCCCTTAGAACCTACCTCCCAAAAAAGAAATAAAATTAATAATTAAAGAAGAGAAGAACAAGCTACGTTTTCACTGTGGTTATGAACTAGAGATTAGAGAAGCATTTGCATTAGAGAACTATGATTAAGAGTGATTTATCATAATAAAAAATAGTATAATGGGAAATTGGGATAAGTAATCTATTTTTCATTTTTACTCGATACTTAATCGAATTTGTTTTTATTTTACTCATATTTAACTCAATAAGACAAAATCACCCTTATGTTACAAATCAAAAACATCTTTAATTTTATCTAGGTCCTAAGTCCTAACCAAATACTGTAATTAAATTGTAAGATAAGTTTTCAAGACAAGAAGGGTATTTTTTGTAGGAAAAACACGCGGCAGAAGCGCAAAAGTAGAGTGGGTTTATTTTAAAAATTTTCCTTAAAAGAGAGCGGACCTTAACCCTTGATCAATTAACATATATGAAACATGTATCGTACCTTTTAAAACGTGACGATTGATGTTGTGTCGATGTGAAACTGCAAGATTTTCTAATCCAATCACGAACGTGAGTCACCTTGGAGTGTGGGCTCCCTTTATTTGAACTGTATACTTGAGGATGGAAAAACAAAAACCTTTTTTTTTTTTTTGTTAGTCACAATAACCCTCATGAGAAAACAAAAAATGTTTCGTCACTTGTGAATTCACAATATTTCGATTGAAACTCGCGTGAATTCAATTCGATGTTGTGTACAAAGCCTTTTGATGTAAAAGCTACTAGTGCACTATCAAAACTAAACGCTCTTTTCTCTTTTCACTTGGCCGAATTCTCACACACCTATTTCTCTGAGTTGGGCGAATTTTCTAAGCAAAGCAAAGCTCAAATTCTCTCCAAAACATTTGAATGGCCGAACTCCCTTGATTGGGTTACTAGTGGTGGCCGAATTCTCCTAGTTGGAGGATTTGTCTTTCATCAAAAAACCTATCAACTTGAGAGTTCCATTCTATCCTGTTGAGAATGTAAATTCTGTATATTGATTGTGTGAACAATGTACAATAGAGGAGACCATATATAGGCGATGTACAGGAAATGGACTAAGCCCAATGGGCTAATACAGGACTAAGCCCAATGGGCTAATACTAAACTAAAGTTATATACTAACATCCCCCCTCAAACTCGAGGTGGCAATGAGGAAGCCAACTGGAGTTTGGATATAAGATCTCGAAGACGACCAGGCGGGTGAGACTTGGTGAAAGTATCAGCAGGCTGGTCAGCAGAGGAGATGGAGAACAACTTTAGAATGCCTTTCTTGAGATGCTGACGAGTGATGTGGCAGTCGATCTCAATGTGTTTGGTGCGTTCATGGAAGACATCATTATGAGCAATGTAGATAGCACTACGATTGTCACAATAAATAGGAGTAGCAGTGGGCTGTGGAGCATCCATGTCAGCCAAGAGCCAACGAAGCCAGATAAGTTCGCAGGTGGTGCCAGCAAGGGCACGATACTCAGCCTCGGTACTGGAACGGGAAACAACATCCTGCTTTTTACTACGCCATGAGACAAGAGAAGTACCCAACATGAAACAGAAACCCGTGATAGAACACCGATCAGTTGGATCACCTGCCCAATCCGCATCTGAATAAGCATGGAGCTCGAGAGAAGACCGAGAGGAGTAGTGTAGACCATGATAAAGAGTGCCCTTGACATATCGAAGAATCCGAATAACGGCAGCATAATGGACAGAACGAGGGGCATCCATGAACTTACTAACCATACCTACAGCATGCGAAATATCTGGACGCGTAACAGTGAGATAGATCAGACTACCAACCAACTGACGATAGCGAGTAGCATCAGATATAGGTTCACCATCCAAGGGAGTGAGCTTAGCATTGTATTCCAAGGGAGTGGAAACAGTCTTATTGTCGGTGATACCGGCCTTAGTGAGAAGATCAGAAGCATATTTAGCTTGAGAAAGATAGTATCCATCGGAGGATGAGGTAACTTCAAGCCCAAGAAAATAACTGAGAGTGCCCAGATCTTTCATCTCAAAATGCTGACTAAGGAAGCGCTGAAGAGAGCGGATACCTGCAGAATCATCTCCAGTAATAATCATATCATCAACATAAAGAAGAATAAGAGTGATACCAGCAGAAGATCGTCGGATGAAGAGAGCAGTGTCATGAGGACTCGAAGTGAAACCCTGCTGAGCAACAACTGAGCTAAATTTTTCAAACCAAGCTCGAGGAGCCTGCTTGAGGCCATAAAGAGCACGACGAAGACGACAAACTTGTCTGCCGGAGTGTGGATAGCCAGGGGGTGGTTGCATGTACACTTCTTCTTGAAGATCTCCATTTAGAAAAGCATTCTTCACATCCATTTGATAAAGAGGCCAACGGCGAACAGCAGCCACAGCAATAAGACATCTGACAGATGTAAGGCGAGCAACAGGAGCAAAAGTTTCCTCATAGTCAATGCCATATTCCTGAGTAAAGCCTCTGGCAACTAGGCGAGCCTTGTATCGTTCAACAGATCCATCGGCCTTGGTCTTGATCTTGTAAATCCATCGACAACCTACTACAGACTGACCAGGAGGCAAGTCAACCATATCCCAAGTGTGATTCTTTTGAAGGGCATCTAGTTCTTCATGCATAGCTTGCTGCCAAAGAGGGTCAGTATGAGCCTCACGATATGTGTGAGGTTCATAGAGGGTGGCAAGAGCAAAAGAGCAGTGATAATCAGAGAGATGGGGGGGAGGAATGCTTACCCGAGTGGAACGACGGAGTTCAGGATCAACAAGAGACTCAGGAGACTCAGGAGAGGGTGGTGCCACAGGATCCAAGACAGGCAGGTCAGATGCCGGGGAGAGAGCCGGAGATGAGTCGTCTGGAGAGGCAGCCGATGACGAAGAATCCTTCACAAGTTCAGGATAGAGAGGGATAAAAAGATCAGTAAAAATGGGAGACTCGGAGGAAGATGACGTGGGAAGCTGTTGAAGACTCGTGAAAGTACGATGTTCCCAAAACTCAACATGACGAGAGACACGAAGACGATGAGAAATAGGATCATAGCAGCGAAACCCCTTTTGAGATACACCATAACCAAGAAAACAACAGAGACGAGCACGAGGCTGGAGTTTTGTGCGTTTATGAGGAGGAAGAGAGACAAAGCAAACACAACCAAAAACCCGAAGAAAGGAGTAGTCAGGAGATTGACCATAGAGAAGCTCAAATGGTGATTTGTTATGTATGGTTGGTGAAGGAATACGATTAATGGTGTACACAGCAGTGAGTGCGGCCTCACCCCAAAAGCGCTCAGGAAGAGAGGCAGAAATGAGAAGGGTGCGGACAACATCAAGAATGTGACGATGTTTTCGTTCTGCACGACCATTTTGTTGAGATGTGTAAGGACAGGATCGTTGAGTAAGGGTCCCATGACTGTCTAAAAAGGATAGGAAAGATTTATCATTATATTCTTGAGCATTATCTGATCGAAAGACTTTGACGGTGCGATTGAACTGTGTTTGAATCATTTTATGAAATGTTTGGTAAATGGACACAAGTTCAGACCTATGATGAAGCAGATAAATCCAAGTATATCGAGAAAAATCATCCACAAATATGACAAAATATCTAGACCCCCCCTCAGTAGGAACAGGGGCAGGACCCTATATATCAGAATGTATAAGATCAAAAGGTGCCGAAGAAAATGAGACACTATTACTAAAGGGCAATTTTGTTTGCTTACCAAAATGACAGGAAGGGCAATCAAATTTTTGAAACTGAATTGAACCTAAATGACCTTGAGAAGCTAAAAACTGAAGACGAGATAAGGATGGATGACCAAGACGAGCATGCCATAGATCAGGTGATGGGGTGGCAATGGTAGCAGCGGCCGAAGCAACTTGTGAAGGGATCTTCAAGTCATAAACCTCAAACATACGACCAACCTTACGGCCTGTCCCAAGCACTTGACCCGTCCGGGGATCCTGCACATACACACCATGGTTAGTAAAGAGAATATCTATGTCTAATTCACAAAGTTGACCAACAGAAAGCAAATTGAGAGACAACTTTGGGATATGATAAGTGTCACTAAGAGATAAACCAGAAGAGGAAATTTTTCCTTTATGACTAACAGGCATAGGAGTTCCATCAGCAGTGTAAATAGTGATAGGATGTTCTAAAGACGCCTTATCAGAAAATTGGGATTCATCAGGAGTCATATGGTTACAACATGCAGTATCGAAAAACCAAGGTTGTTTACCTGAGGTGACAGAAAGGGCAGTGGAAGTTCGAGATAAAACCTGTTGAAGTACTGCCTCAATATCTGCCGTAGTAAGTGAGGAAGCCAAAGATGGACCTGTAAGAGCCAATGGAGCTGGAGGACATGCAGCAGCTGCCTGAGGAAAAGAAGGTATATTCCGCTTTTGCAAAAATTTCTGTAGTTTGCGACAAACTGAGATGTCATGGCCTCTAGCACGGCAAAACTTGCAGCGAGTACCTTTGGAGGACTGAGAGGTGAGTCGCCCAGAGTTTATTTGCGGAGGAGCAGTGAATGTGGCAATAGGAGGCTGTGGAGATGGTGTAGCCAATACATGATCAGAAGATGACATGTGATGAGTAGGCCGACGGTTCTCCTTAGAAATGAACTCCTTGACTGTCTCTTGGCGAATGTTAATAGGACGAATGATATCTCGTTCGTTTTGTTGCACCATAATGAAGAATGGCGACCTCAACTGGAGAAACGGAGCTCAAAATGAGAATCTATGCGAAAAACTGAGCAAGATAGTTTTTTTTTTTTTTTTTTTTGCTGACGAGGCAGTGGCGCTGATGTGGCAGTGGCGCTGATGTGGCAATAGGGCTGACGTGGCAGGGTAAAAATAATAATTTTACCAATCTGAGGGGTCAAATGGTAATTTACCAAACTAAACCAATTTCAAATGAAATTGTTGAAATTGGCAGCCGCACCATTTTACCTCTGTTTCAAAGGTCCAAGCTCTGGTTTGAAGGTGGCAGCGGCACAACTTCGACGATGACGCGGCTGTGTGGCTCCAAACGGCGATGAGGAGCCGCGAAAGGGAGCAGCAGCTGCAGCGGAGCGGTGTTGGCGTGCGGCGCAGCTCCGACGGCGTCGTTTGCGGTGTGCAAGGCAGAGTCGACGCCGTGGAACGAAGAAAGCAGCAGAACCAGGTGCAGCAGCGGCGAAGGAAGTAGCGGAACCGGTGAACGAAGAAAGAGCAGCAGCGGCGAACTCGAAGTAGCAGCAGCGTCGATGACGCCGTGGAAGATCGAAGCAGCGTCGAAGACGCGGCGAAGATCGAAGCAGCAGCAGCAGCAGCAGGTTGGCGAGAAAGGTCGCGAATGGCGAAAACGGCGTCGCAGGAAGCGAGGAGGTGTTGCGCAGGTGTGCAGCAGCAGCGGCGAACTCGAAGCAGCAGCAGCAGCGTCGATGACGCTGTGGAAGATCGAAGCAGCGTCGAAGACGCGGCGAAGATCGAAGCAGCAGCAGGAAGCGAGGAGGTGTTGCGCAGGTGTGCAGCAGCAGCGGCGAACTCGAAGCAGCAGCAGCAGCGTCGATGACGCTGTGGAAGATCGAAGCAGCGTCGAAGACGCGGCGAAGATCGAAGCAGCAGCAGCAGGTTGGCGAGAAAGGTCGCGAATCTGGGCAGCGAGCGGATCTGGTGGATCGAGCGGCTGGTTGGCGTCGAAGACGCTGTGCTGCTGCTGGTTGATTCTTACGGCGAGCGGATCTGGGCAGCGAGCGGCTGTGCTGGTGGATCGAGCAAGCAGCGGTGCTGGTGGATCCGCGTAGACGAAGGTCTGTGGGTGACGGCGGTCACTCTCTTCTGACAGTGAGTACTGGACGAAGACGAGGGCAGCGGAATATTCGCCGGAAATCCACAATAACCAGAAAATCAAAAACAAAGCTCTGATACCATGTTGAGAATGTAAATTCTGTATATTGATTGTGTGAACAATGTACAATAGAGGAGACCATATATAGGCGATGTACAGGAAATGGACTAAGCCCAATGGGCTAATACTAAACTAAAGTTATATACTAACATATCCCAACTCATAAGTGTATTATCCAATAATAAGTTATTGGATATAATTAATATTGTGACATTATCAAAAACTTCATAATTTAACCAATAGTTAATTTATAGTTTTGATAGTTATAAAAAACTTCCTAATTTGATTACATAAATAAAACCTTTTATTTATCACTTATCAAATAAAGTTTTTGATACTTATCATACTACCAACAATAGTATGACACTAAGAGACCTACTCCTAGTACAAAAAGATTTTGAATTTTAATTAAATAATTAAATAATAAATTAATTAATTTTTATTTAATTAAATAATAAAATAAAACAACATATTATGGTAATTATTTAGCCCTTGCCGCCCAAGCCTATACTTGGGCTTAGTGTTGTTTTTCTATTTTATTTAATCCATTGGACTTCAATAAAAAAGTCCACATGTGAATTAGATTGATTTCCAATAAAAAAGAAATAAGTCCACATATCTTAATTTAATATATTAATATAATTTAACAGCCCAATTATTTAAAATGTACAAATTGTATTATTAATATATTAATGGAATCCTAATTGCACCCCATTAGGGCTGCTTAAGGATTCTCACATCCTTGGCCGCCCATCCTAGGTATTTGAGGAGTTATCGCGTGTCTTGATCACACAAGACCGCACCTCTCAAACCATCGAGGATAGACATCATGACCATAATTTTAGGTTACTTTCGAATTTCAAAAGTATTTTAAAAAATAAAAAGGTTATCGGTATATTTAAGGGATATAATCAAAATCTTCCTATAATTTGTTGTAAATAAAATTTCTCCTCTAGTTTCATTTATAGCTAAAATTTCCCCTATAATTTTATTTTATAGTCAATTTCCCTCATACCTTTAGTTTTAATTACCAAAATATCCTTTACTGTTAACTTTTATGTTATGAATATTATTAAAATCCTCCTCTAATTTGGTGCATTAGTCAAAATCTCCCTCTACCTTCAATTGTGGTCAAAATCCCCTCCGTAGTTTCATTTATAGTCAATTTCTCTCCTATCGTCAGTTTTAATTACTAAAATACTTTTAACCGTTAACTTTTCTATTAAAAACTTAGGACACTAGGGTATAAGGGTAAATATCTAGATGAGTAAATAACGCCTACCTCCCCTGAGGTCTGCTTAATTACAGGTGGAGTCAACTTTTGGGTTTATTGACAAAGACCTCCCCTCCCGTTAGTCAACTTTTGGGGTTATTAACAAAAACATTCCCTATCGTTAGTCAACTTTTGGGTTTTTGACAAAGACCTTCCCTGGTCAATTGTTACATTTGACCAAATTTTATTAAGGGCAAGGGAGGTGTTTATCAATAAACGATAAAGTTAACTTTACTTGTAGTTGGTAAAATCTTAGGGGAGGTTGATGCAATTAGCTTTATCTAGATACATACAAACATATATATTAAATTAAAATATTTTAATTTATAATACCAATGAATTTTTACCATCCATAATATAATGGACGGTAGAGATCAAATATAAAATATTAAAAAATTAAAAAATTAAAAATAAAAAGATAGATCTCCACCATCCATTTTCATAAATAGATGGTAGAGATCATAAATACATTTTTTTTAATAAAAAAATAGATAAAAATATAAAATGAATAAAAAATTTAAATTTTTTTAAAAAAAAGATGAATTTCCACCGTCCATCTCCATAGATGGATAGTAGAAAACATAAAAAAAAAAAATTAAAAATAAACTTTGGCCATAAATAAAACTAAAGAAGATTTTAACTAATACACCAAACTGAAGAGGGATTTTAATAATATTTTTAACAGAAAAATTAACAATTAAGGATATTCTGGTAATTAAAACTGACGGTAGGGGAAAAATTGACTATAAAATGAAATTATGGAGGGTTTTAGCCATAATAAAATTAGATGGGAGATTTTATCTAATACACCAAATTATTAGAGGAATTTTGATTATATCCCCATATTTAATGGATCCTTTTTCTTTTTTCTTTTGTCTAACTACTTTTTTTTAAAAAGAAATTGAAAAATTTGATGCGTATTTTCTTGGAAAACATATGTAATTATTTGTCTATATATATATATATATATATATATATATATATATATATATATATTTTAACGATTTTTGACTGGCAAAATTTGATCCTGTCTATCTATATCATAGCACATTTATGTTTATAAAAACAATGTTTTTCTCGCCATATAGTCAATAGTTCCGATTTTGACTGGTTTTTTTTTTTTAATTTTTTTATTTATTTTTCCCTTCAATTTCTTGACTGGGTTCATTGTATTTTGTGCCGAGTCTTTGTGGATAGGGTTTTCCTCTTCCAAATTTTTTTTTCTTTGAGGAAGAATAAATAATTTGTTATTGCGCTATCAAACACTTTGTGGACAAATTTGTTTCAAAGTCAAAACTCAATCACTTGCTTTGATGCAACACAACACCATAATGAAGACCAAGTCAAAATAAACTCTCCATTCAAATGTGATTGCTATAAAGATTCTTCCTCCTCCATCTCCTCCAATGTATCTATATCTTCATTATCATGATCTTTATAGAATTCTTAATTCTTTCTTTCCATTGTTCATCTGGTTGGAAAAACAATCACTCAGGATGTATATTTAAGATAACAAATAAAAGAATATATATATATATATATATATATTATGTATTGTATATATATGCTTAAAAAATATAAAAATAAAAATAAAAATATAAAGAATATTTATATATATAGTAAATAACGTCTACATCCCCTGAGATTTGCTCAATTACAGGTGGAGTTAACTTTTAGGTTTATTGACAAAGACCTCTCATCTTTTAGGTTTGCTCAATTACAGACGGAGTCAACTTTTAGCCAACTCTTCAGGTTTTTGACAAAGACCTCTCCTGGTCAATTGTTATATTTGACTAAATTTTACTAAGAACATGGAAGGTGTTTGTCAATAAACGATAAAGTTGACTCCGCTTATAGTTGGCAAAACCTTAGAGGAGGTCCATGCAATTAGCTGTATATGTGTGTGTGTGTGTGTGAGCTAATTGTATGGACCTTCTCTGAAGTTTTGCCAACTACAAGCGTAGTCAACTTTATCGTTTATTGACAAACACCTTTCCTGTTCTTAGTAAAATTTAGTCAAATATAACAATTAACCTAATGTGTGTGTGTGTGAGCTAATTGCATGGACCTCCTATGAGGTTTTGCCAACTACAAGCGGAGTCAACTTTATCGTTTATTGACAAACACCTTCCCTGTTCTTAGTAAAATTTAGTCAAATATAACAATTGACCTAAAGACAGATTTCACCGCTTCCTAGTGCTTGAAGTCTCTCTGGTGACTGCCTCCTAGGATACAACTATCGTATTATATAATTGAAGCACTCAAAATACAGAATCTATCTGAACAAAGTATGATCCTATCAATTCTTAACAAATCTAAACAATTGCAGACAAAATTCTTAGTTTCTAAAATGTTGTAGGTCTCTAGTTTTTATAGACCCATTTATGTCTTTACTGAAAGATATGACTCTATGTAAAAGTCATGACTCTTTGTAACATATACGTTTTCTTAAAAAAAAAAAAAAAAAATTAAATTTAGAATTCAAAAAATTTAAAATTAAATAATAAAAATATATGGCCAGTCCAAGGTACCAACAGGGACCCAGATTCAACTCGAAGGGAGCCCTAGCCCAAGTTACCCAAGGTCCAGACCAATATTTGTATAGTGCATGTTTAAGTGTAGGCCCACAATGGGAGCCTCAATTCAAATACTGTAAGGAGGTAAGTACAATATATACTTGACTATCTTCTTATGTGTTTCCAATGTGAGATTCTATTCAAATACATTTAACTTAACTCTAACAATACCCCCACATTTGAATAGAATTTGTGACCTAACATTTAGTAACTATGACATACTACTACCTAATGCAAATGAGAGGAACAAAAGTGTTATGCTTATGGAGAAGTGTCTTTTGGACTTAAACTTACCCTAGTAAGATCGTATCAGATTTAGTTGGTGATGTAGTAGATATAGATGATCTTGGACTGTTCACATTCTTTAGCAAATCAAGACAATATGTCTCACACACAACATAATTTCAAATACTTCAGTTCATACGTTTTTGTTCTTTTTGGTCCTGAACATATCCCAGGATTCATGATAACTTTAGAGAACTTAGCCTTTTTCATTCTCATAAATGCAACCCCACATTTACTACCATATAGGTGACACTATACTGATATAAAATATTAGTATCATTAAATGCAAAGCATATCCTACACTTATCTTACAACACACCACCATCATATGAATGAGTTAATTGCGTGTTCTACTATTTGAGTTTTACTCAACTAGTTTGCCTATTCAACCTAGACCATGGGATCTCCAGTCTGCTAGGTTAGGTTTCCGTCTGGTTCAATTCATTAAATTGGCTTTAAACGCATTCCTCTCGATGTATAATTAATTTGCTCTCTAGGTAGGCATTTTTTTAAAGGATCTGCATATTTTCCTTTGACCATACATAATGTATGAAGATAATTCCATTAGAGAGCAATTGTTTAATTGTATTATGTCTATGCCTAATATGCCTTGACTTGCCATTGTATACATTATTGTTAGCTCTAGCTTGTGCTACCATACTATTACAATGTATACAAATTGATGTTAGATGCTTAGGCCAGACAGGAATATCCTCTAAAAAAATTCTTAGTCATTCTGCTTCTTCAACAACTTTATCTAGCGTTATAAATTCTGATTATATTGTAAAACGTGCTATACACGTCTGTTTAGAGGACTTCCATAACACTGCAACACCACCTAATATAAAAACATGCTCACTAGTTGATTTGGTTTCTGAGCTGTCAGAAATCCAATTTGTATCACTATACCCTTCTAATACTGGTGGGTATTTTGTATAATGCAGTCCATAATATAAAATATATTTTAAGTACCTTAATACTCTTATCAGTGCTTCCCAATGATCATCTCCAGGACAATTAGTGTATCTACTAAGTCTGCTTACTGAATAAATAATATCAGATCTAATAGAATTCATTAAATATATTAGGCTACCAATTATTTGTGTATATTCCAATTGAGAAATTGCATCTCTAGAATTTTTCTTTAATTTGCATCAAAAGGAGTCACAATAGGTTTACAATCAAATTGATTAAACATTTTTTTTAATATTTTCTCCACATAATGATATTGAGTAAGAATATACCCATCATTATTTCTTTTTATTTGAATTCCTAATATGATATCAGCTTGACCTAAGTCTTTCATGTCAAAATTTGAATTCAACATCTTTTTGGTAGAATTTATCACATCCTTACTTGTTCCAATTATCATCATGTCATCAACATACAAGCATACTAATACACAAGAATCTTTCATAATCTTGATGTAAACACATTTATCACATTCATTAATTTTGAAACTATGTGTTAGCATTGTATGATCAAATTTTTCATACCATTGTTTTGGTGCTTTTTTAAGTCTATATAAAGACTTAACAAGTCTACATACTTTATTTTCTTGACCATTTACCACAAACCCTTCTGATTGTTCCATATATATTTCTTCATCTAACTCTCCATTTAAAAATGTTGTCTTTACATCAATTTGATGTATATCCCTTCTTTTTACCGATAAACTTTAGCAACCAAACGTGCCTTATATTTATCAATAGTTCCATCGGTT
Organism: Xanthoceras sorbifolium; assembly: GCA_003430845.1. Taxonomy (NCBI): domain Eukaryota; kingdom Viridiplantae; phylum Streptophyta; class Magnoliopsida; order Sapindales; family Sapindaceae; genus Xanthoceras; species Xanthoceras sorbifolium. The sequence goes on from CM010618.1 coordinate 29,328,641, forward strand.
TTAAGCTTTCTTTTAAAAATCCATTTATAACCTATTGGTTTATTTCCAGGTGGTAAATCAACCAATTCCCAAGTATGGTTCTGTAAAATGGATTCAACTTCACTATTAATAGCTTCCTTCCATAGAAGAGCGTCAGTGTTGGCTCTATTTTTTGATAAAAAATGGGCCTCCATCTTTACCTATCTCTACCTAATTTTGTTCCTTTCCCAAGTAAATATCGATTGTTTTTGATTTCTTTTATTGAGTGTGCAGGTAATAAGATATTGAGCTTAATTGAAGAGCTTTGGTGGATTTAAGCAAAGATTTGAAGAAGTATTAGTGCATAGTTGTCATATTTTAGGGGCAACCATAATTTTCACAGGATGAACTGGGTTGCGAGTCTTATATTTCTAGAAATATCTAGATGTCTAGTTTTTTTAAAAATTTTACGGTTCGTGATTCTGAGTTTTCTAGAGAAAGTTATGCTTGTTTTTGTATCATTGCGCAGTCTTCCGCAACTTGTGGCACTATTGCGACGCAATCCACAACCAGCTGTAATTCCAATTTCCTAAAAACCACCAGAAAGGTGCGTGACTTGTGGCAGGACCTGGTGGTCACGCCACAAGTCGCGAAAATGACTTGTTGCCCTATTTTGAGTTCGTTTAAAAGGAAAAGAAGGGGGAAAAATAAGGAGAGGCAGACTAGCAGACCATAGCTCGACCAAGAGATGAAAAAGAGAGAAAAAAAGAGGCCAAGGGAGAGAAGAAGATCATCTTGGAGACAAGAGAGTTTGGATTCAATCATTTAGTCATCTTCTCAACACCAAGTTTGAATTTGAGAGAAAATGAAAGCTAGAAGAAGTCGCAATTGAAAGAGGACGAGAGTTCATACGTTCCATGAGTTCTTCTATCCCTTTCCTTAATTGATTTTCATGCTTGTATCTCTCTTTTATCATTATTAAACATGTTTAGTTGTAATTATTTAATTATGACTTAAATTTGTAAGTTAAGGTTTTGATGAAGCTTGTTTTTGATATTTGAATGGATTGATAGTTTGATTTATTATGATTAATTGTTATTTGTTGAGTGAAATTACTGATTTTAATGCTTCTAAATGTAATGGCCTGCATTTAGTTAATTTATGGTTGTATGTTATGAACCGAAAGGTGACGCCCACAACATGCTCGATGTAATGTCTACTATAAGTAAAATTAGATAGATATATGCTAATTTAATTGTGTGATCATATAATGTGTTGTGATTAATGGATTTTCATACACTTGGATATTCATCGAGAGATATGATATAAGTGTCTGTTGTAATATATCAAATTTAGCTCGACAGAGAATTTTGGATAAATTAGATAAACACGATCATTAACATTGATAATTAAATCGCAATAATGTGCTTTCATAAAATCCAATTGGATGGATTAGGTGAATTCAAATATCCTAGTTAATCTCTCATATTGGTCCGTGTTATCCCACATTTGCATGTTTTTATGTTTTTGTTATTTTCATCTTTAATTCTCTTAGCATACAACATCAGTTTTCCAAATAGACGTAACTTAACACCCAAATATCCTCATGGAGACGATAATTTTACTCATTATGTATTACTTGTGCGGACCTCCTATACTTGTGGGTAACAAAAATGCATAACAATCAGGTGAAAACATAACTTCTTTATATGTCTCTGGTTAGATTCTGTTAAGAAACTAATAAAATATGGTCCAAGACTCTTTTGAATTTTCCTTTTTCCTCTTCTTGGTTCCAAGTTCTGTTCTTAGACACATGAAATGGATGGTTCATCATGAATTTCATAATGTATTCTTTTTTTAGATGAACCATACCTATTTTCTTTGTAAGGAAAAATTCCTTCAAAAAATTCAGCATCTACAGACTCAATAATAGTATTAACATAAATATCAAAAACTTCAGATTTAACAACTAAAAATCTATAAGCATCACTATTTTTTGCAAAACCTATAAAAATACGGTCAATTGTTTTAGGTCCAAATTTTTTCCTTTTTAGTAAAGGAATCTGGACCTTTGCTAGGCAACTCCACACTTTGAGGGTTTTATAAGTAGGCATCCGTCCCTTCCATATTTCATAAGCACACTTATTTGTCTTCTTAAAATATAATTTGCAGTAATTAAAGCTTCATCCAACAGACTGCGTGGAAGCCTTGAGCTATTTAACATGAAATTTATCATATATTTAAAAGTTCTATTTTTTCTTTCTGCTACGCCATTTTGTTGTAGTGTATATGGTGTAATAGTTTAATAAATAATTCCATGTTCTGTACAAAAATCAGAAAATACAGTATACTCATATTCACTGCCTCTATATAATCTTATTATCTTAATTTTCTTGTTTAATTGATTTTCAACTTCAGCTTTATATGTCTTAAACATTTCAAAAGCTTCATCCTTATTTAAATCAAGTAGTTCATTTAATCTTTCTTATACAGATTTGAAACTTTACGTACCAAATTTCGATTATGTACATATTTCACATTTATGATTTAAATCCATATTAAATTTAGGTAATAAATCTAAATTAATCATTCTATATAAAGATTTATAATTTACATGTCCTAATCTAGCATGCCAAATATCATATGGATCAATAATATAAACAGAAGAATTATTTATTTTATTAATTGAATTGACAACCATAATATTGAGTTTGAACATTCCACCAGCCAAGTAACCATTTCCCACAAACATGCCCCCTTTGGTCAGCACAAATTTGTCTTACTCAAATATAAGTTTGAACCCTTTCTTGCTAAGTAAAGGGCCATACACTACAAGAAAATAGAATATTCACTACGGGCATTGAGCCCGCTATGAATTATCCCATAGTGGAAAATACGGATATTGACTACGGACAACACCAGTAGCCATTGCCGTAGTAAATAAATAAATTTTTACTACGAGCTTTGCCCGTAGTAGATTTTTTGTCTAAACGGGCAATTCCTGTAGTTAAAAATCATTTTACATGGGCTTTATATATTTTAAATACTTTATGTACTACGGGCAAAGCCCATTGTCCATAATGTAGTAATAATGGGCTTTGCCCGTAGTAGATAATCTGATATATATTTTTTTTAAAAAGATTTTATTTGTTATACAATTTAGATTGGTTTCAATTCCCTAAAAAATATTTTGCAATATTACATCATAATCAATTTATATACTTATAAATAACATCATAATCAATAAAAACTAATACGCTTAATTTGAAGAATAATACTACATAATGATATCATCTTGATTACAAAATATTAAGTCCTAATGTACCAATAAACATACTTGAGTCTTAATCACATATCATTTCATAGAAAATGTACTAAGTCCTACTATATGACGTATTTTGCTGGCTAAGCAATGAATGAGCATTTTGTGTCTTCAAGTATTATGAACTCACTAGTAGAACAATATAAATTAATCTTGCTCACCAAAATTTTCTTCACACAAACTCTCCAACAATCTAGATTAAGACTCATGTGATGGACCATAGTATGTGGATCTAGGGATGGCAAAACAGTTCGGGTTTGCTCGACCCGGACCGGACCTGCATTATGAGGTTCGGGTATAAACCCAGACCTCATTTACATAAAACCCGAATATGAGGTTTTTTTTTCAAACCTGCATATAACCCGCAACCATAAAACCTAACATCAGTTTTGATTTTCTTTTCATTAGCTGTGTTTTTTTCACATCTGAACAATCTCTTCTTTACTCGATCTCCCCTGCTTCACTAAGATTCTTCTCTCTCTCTTTTTTTTTTTAAATATTTTCCTTACCTTTTTTTTTTCCCTCTTGTTCTCTCTTTCTTCTTCGTTTTGGGATGGGACCAGAACTTGATTTCCAGGTTTCTTCAAACTCCTTTTTGTCTCCGGCATGGACTATGTCGACGCAGAGGGCGGTGTCTTCGATGACGGGTCGGGTAGAGGGATAACAGGCTACTTGTCCCATTGAGGGCATGTGTCGCCCTCCTTGTCGACCTTCGTCAACAGCTTTGGCATTCTTCAAATCTTTGGCGACGAAGATCGTCACCTCTATTTTGTGGCTAGACGCCATTGGTTTGGTTGATTTGTTGAGGGTATAATTGGAATCTAGTAGAGAAATCTTGGGCTTTTGTTGTTCCACGCTGTTTCACTTGTATGGGCTTTTGTGGTCGATCAACGGAAAAGATCTTGGTCTCGCTACCGATTTAGGCAAGCTGGTTGTCATGAGGGCGGGGATGGATCTTGCCGCCGTAACTGCACATGAACTTGACCTTGTAGTTTTGGGATTCTGCCGGTTCTCCCAAGGTTAAAATAAGGGTTGGATAGAACCCTCATATTTTGCGGGTCGGGTTCAAACCTGCATCGCAAGCTCATATAGAGGGTTTATGGTCGAGTTTGAGCCCTCTAAAAATTTGAGGGTTTTTATGCGGTGCGGGTTTGGACCCTTATTTTGCATCCTTATGTGGATCTGTACAATCAACATCAGCTTCGGCTACTACCTCTCCATTGCCCATCCAATGTAATAACTTGCACTTTTTTCCCTTTGCACTTGAACCATTGATCGGTCATTTATTTTCATATAATTACGACCCTTAAACCGTATATTTTAATTGCATTCTTGAGTATTTTTGGTGCTTTTAATGTGTTTGTTAAGTGTTTGTAGGTTTTAGGTGTTTCTCTCGGAACCGCGTGAAGTTTGGAATTCTTGGTCCAAAACCGTGATTTTCTGGCAGGGAGCATCGCGACCTGGCCATCGCGACCTATGGTCGCGCTGTGCTGATCGCGGTGAAAAATGTGGATCCAGACAGTGAGCAGCGCGACCGCTCACCGCGATCACAGGTCGTGGTGAGGTGGTCGCGGTGAAAGTGAGATCCTTGGCAGAGAGCATGGCGAGCAGCCCTTGGTCGCGGAGATAGGATCGCGCTGAATATTGAAGCATTGGCAGTGAGCATCGCGACCTCAGCTCGTGGTGCAGCTCGCGATGAAGCAGTTCAAGCAATCCAGTGAGCACCGCGACCAAGCCAGCGCGACCTCAGCTCGCGGTGCAGCTCGCTATGAAGTAGTTCAAGCAATCCAGTGAGCACCGCGACCAAGCCAGCATGACCACAGGTCGCGGTGGTGATCGTGGCGAGGAATTTCCAGCAAACCCTAAGTGCTTCTATAAATAGAAAGTGAGGAGAGAGAAAGGGGATCTGGGGGGGGAATTTTCAGAACAAGACAAGAAAGAGAGAGAGAATGAGGAAGAAGAAGAGAGAAGATGGTCTAGGAAGCTAGCCATTGGATCGATTCTCCGGACAACTTCAATCGCTCTTAGGATTTGGATTCGTGCACGGAAAAGCTCTACCGATTCGGTTTCAACGAGAGTCAAGCCTCATTGGGTTTTTCTATCACAATCTTTCCTTTAATTTTGTATTATTCATGTTGTTCTTGATTTATAATATTATGTATTTTTATTTTCTAGTGATGAACTAATTTACTACACTAGGGATGATGATGGAACTTGCTATGACTTTTGATTGAGATTAATGAATGTTTGGATGATTTGAGTTATATGATTGAGTGTTGATTTAATGTTTAATTGATTGTATATTGATTGATCACCAATATTCGATATCTTGTTGTGGTGGATTAAGTACCGAAAGGAGACGCCCACCACGTGTTCGATAAATTGCCACAATGACCTAGAAACCAAATAGAGATATATTGGTGTAGGTTATTTGATCTAAATATGTTTCCATATTTAATGCATTCTCGTATATTTAGCATTCATCGAGAGATAGGGTGTTAGTATGTGTTGAATAGGTTCGATTTACCTTGAGAGAGGATTTCGGATAATTTGTTAACATGATCATCAATCATCAACTTGGACATCCATACATGATTATCTCATATCATTAGGATTAGTAAGTGAAATCGGATTCCCTAGTTCCCATCTCCATTGATAAAAAGATATTTTAATTTCAAGTTTTCATTCATTTAGAATATAAATCACAAATCGCAACCATTGAATTGATCATCTAGATAGTATTAAGCTTGGTAAATTTCAGTACTCAATTTCTAAACGTCCTCGTGGGAACGATATTCGGACTTCACAAATCTATATTACTTGAGCCGACCCCGTATACTTGCGGGTGCACAAAAGGCGTGTCAAGTTTTTGCCCATCCAATGCAATAACTTGCACTTTTTTCCCTTTGCACTTGAACCATCCATATGACTTATAGAAGCCTTAGTCAATGACTAATATATGCACAAAATTAAAAGTGATTAAAAGTCAATAAATTTCAAGGCAAGTATTTAATATATTAATTAAGACTCTTTACTCAAATTTACATTTACAGAAGTTCCAGTGATATTCACATATCTATTACTTCCCGATAAACTTGAGGCACTTGAATATTATAGTTTCAAAAACAAAATATAAAATTTCAATAGACATTGAAACTTATAAACTTATAAAGTTTTAAAGAGGATGAAAATGCTATATATTATTCGGTTTTTATGTTATGTACCTTATGCATACTAATAGAAGGAACTCTTCCTACACTATGTCCTCTATTATTGGTCTAAAACTACAAAATATTTAAAATCAATTGAAATATCATTATACATGAATATAATATTATAACAAGTTACATACATATTGAATACAAAACTTGGCAAGTCTTGAAGCTGTTGCTTAAGAGTGTTTATCTCTTCTTCATGTCTTTTATTTTGTTTTTTCATCTCTTCTCGAAGTTGTGCTGTAGTTTGTTTACCAGCCACATATGCATTTGCTCTTATTGGTTTTATACCACAACCAAGTCCTCTAACTCGATCTCAATGCTCTTTTCTTAAAACTTGAGATATTGCATCATTTGAAATTGATGTTGATTGATTTGTAGAAATTCCCTCCATTTTTTTTCTATACATCATGCAAAATATTAAGAATTAGAAACGCATAATAAATATAGTTGATTAAAATCAATTAACCATATATATATATATATATATATATATATATATATATTACTGCCTCATACAATTATTTCTCTGACATCTTCTATCACTAGTGTCCCATCTTTGTGTTTGTGGCCAATAATCCAAGTTTCCACCCTTCAACCTCTGCATCTTCTAGGTTTTCATTTTCAGCACATTTTTTAGCCCTCTACATTATTATATTACATAGTTAATATATTTAAAGTGTTCGCGAATACTACTTGCGAAGTTGAGATAAACTAAACAAACCAAATCATTCCAATAATAAAATAAGATTGTTACGTTAAATTATTACTAAATCTTTACGTAATCGTGCCAATCATTTACAACTAGTTGTATGTGGAGTTTTATTCTTTTTCGTCAACTAGGAATATTTGCTACTGATTGTCTACAATAATATAAAAGTATCAGCAGAATCATATATATGACAATATGTTTGGTTTGAATTATTAAAGTATATTTACATCAAATTTCAAGCGATGGGAGACAAATTGGCTCCAACCTTGATCAGTAATGTTAGTTAGCTTTAACAATTAGATCATTCTACCAGCTTCAAGACCGGTTACATAGCACTTGAAAAATAAATAGTTTCATACAATAGGGTCATATATAAAATCATAACCTATAAAGTTGACATGTAGAGTGAAAGGAAAACAAATTTAAAGTTGATAGCATAGTATTGGTCCTTATCCCCACACCACTCACCTCTTCTGGTTATGTTAGGTGAATTCCTTTGGTTAACAAAGTTAGTATCTTCTTTGTTAATAAAAAAAAAAGAAAAGCAATAGTATCAAATCACCTGTGCACAAGATTTTTTTTTTTTTTTTTAAATAGAAGAAAGAACCAACAAGATCACGCAAAGGTTGTAATTAGTGAATTTCTCCTACATAGAAGGTATTGTATTTCTTTCTATGCTAGAATGCCTACTTTCTCCGGTGTTAACGGCTCTAACTTTCGATCTCACAACTCATCTTAACACAATCGTCATCTTGCCATGAGTAACCTTTGAGAACTAAAAAATTGCATAAAATTAAAATGAACAGTGGATAAACAGCCCACGAGCATTTGATAGAATTATATTTGAGATATTACTATTAAAAGAATAATAGAGTACAATAAATACATGAAAGCATACCGCCGCCAACGACTAAGAGAAGCGCGGCGACAATGAGAGACCTGGGGATGAGGAAACTCACGGCGACGATGAGAGACTTGGGGATGAGGAGACTCACGGCGACGATAAGAAGCTTGACACAAAGGAGAGGCACAAGGTGATAAAGAAAAATTGAAAATGTTGTGGATCTAGGTTATTTTGGGGGAATTATAGTTTTGAGATTTTATATCCATTACGGGCCCATCAAAGGTCCGTAGTGAATTTTATTATCTACTACGGGACTAAAATGCTTGCTATGGTTAATTTAGTATCTGCTACGGGCCTATTAAAGGCCCGTAGTGGATTTATTCATCTAATACGGACTAAAGCCGCCCGCTATGGTTAATTTAATATCCACTATGGGCCTTTAAAAGCTCGTAGTGGATATAAACACCAAAAACGGGCCCTTGATGCCCGTAGTGGATATATATATATATATATTTGTTTTTTTGTAGTGAGAAACTAAATTCTTCATAATATCAGGAACCTACAGTACATCAACAAGGGTTACAATTTTTTCAGAAGTAAATTTCATCATCACAATGCCTTTTCATTTCGCCACAGAAGAGGAGGAATTCCCAATATACAGCTTTTCACCACCAACAATTGGTTTGAACTAAGAAAATAAATTTTTATCATTGCATATGTGTCTAGTAGCACCTATGTCAATCCACCAGCCCCTCAACTATTAATTTCATACACAACAACAACCAAATTTTCATCAATAGTAATATTGGCCTGATTGTTGTGACTAGAATTATTTTGAGTTTTGATTTTTTCGGTGGTAGTAGTTTTGGTCCCTATGTCCTGGCTTTCCACAGACCTAGCAACTCCCTTTGATTTTCTTAAAATCTTTGCCTTTTGATGCATGTGGATTTACTATTTTTTTTTTTTGGAATTTTGGCTTGGCAGTAGGTCCCTTAACCATATTGGCCTTGGCTTCCATTCCTGGTATATCAATTTTGTCTCCCTTCATATGATCTTCTTCAATCCGAAGTCTAAGGATTAAATCCTCCATTGACATCTCTTAACGCTTATGCTTCAAATAAATTTTGAAGTCCTTCCAAGATAGAGGCAATTTCTCAATCATAGCACCTACTTGAAAATGCTCATTGATTGAACACCCTTTAACATGAAGTTCATGAATTAGCACTTGAAGTTCTTCTGCTTTTTTAATTACTGGTTTTGTGTCCACCATCATGTTCTTAAGAAATTTTCCAATTACAAATATCTTGGCACTTGCATCTTCAGTTTTGTACTTTTTCTCAAGCATCTCCCAAACATCTTTTGCAGTCTTATAGAATGAATATATGTCATATAGTGCACCATCAAGCCTATTCAGAATGTAATTCCTGCACAAAAAATCAAATTATTTCCAGGCCTCGATTGTCATCATCGTTTCTTTGGTCACTAGATTTTCATCTGTTTTGGGAGCCTCTTCCCTGACTATATGTGCTAGTTTCATGGTGGTCAAGTAGAATAGCATCTTCTGCTGCCATCTCTTGAAGTCAAGTCCCTTCTTCTCAGGCCTCTCATCATGAGGATTCTTCGAGACAACATTCAGTGATTGTGAATCCATCGTTTAATGCTCAGTCTTTAGGCTGTTGGAAAAACAATCACTCAGAATGTATATTTAAGATAACAAATAAAAGAAACAATATATATATATATATATATATATATATATATATATACACAAATTGTGTACTGTATATATATTTTTTAAAAAATAAAAATAAAAAGAATATATATATATATATATATATATATATATATATAAAATGATGAAGAAAGAGTTTTGACAGTAAACATGTAACATCCCGGATTTCGAATAATTAATTCTGAATATGTGAAAATAAATTTTGTGATTGGAAGGGGTGTAAATGTAATTAAAAGTATGTTTATTTTTATGATTTTCAGGTGGACCAGATGGAACGGTCCAGAAATGATGCATGAAGATTGAAAACCGAGGCAGTGAGTATCGCGACCTGGTCACCGCAACCACAGATCGCGATGACCTGCTCGCGATGAAAAATGGTGATTCTTGGCAGTGAGCATCGCGACCAGTCACCGCGACCACAGATCGCGATGAACTGCTCGCGATGAAAATGTCAAATTCTAGCAGTAAGCAACGCGACCACCAGCGCGACCATGGTACCGCTAGGTGTGCTCGCGATGGAGGCGGTGGAATCGCTCCAGTGAGTACCGCGACCTGGAGGCGCGACCACAGGTCGCAACGATCGAAATAATATAAAAAAAAATTTGGCTCCTCGCAGAAGCCACAGAAAACAGAAAAGAGAAAAGAGAGAGTGAGAGACCGAGAGAAAGAAAGAAAGAAGAAGAAAGAAAGAAGAAGAAAGAAAGAAGAGAAAAAAGAGGAAGAAGAAGAAGAAGAGAAGAGGAAGGAAAGAGAAAAGGAAAGTGTAGGAGAAAGAGAAAGGGAAAGGAAAAGAAACCTAGAACCGCGATAGTCGAAAGAAAAACGGTATCCAGGTTGGTGTACCACTGTTTTCGAAATCTTTACAAAAGTATTCAGCATTTTTAGTTTGAATCTGCAAGTAATTTGAAGATTTTCAATTTTTATGTGTTTATATTATTTCATTGACATGATTTTGTTGTTGATCGCATTTTTACGATTTCGCTGAAAATACTTGTTTCGACTATTGCCTAAATATTGTTGATTTTCCATGAACACTTACGTTTGTTTGAATAGTAAATTTATTGAGTTATCCGTTGACTTGTAAATTACAGTGAAGATTTGAAACTATTTGATCGAAACGGCCCTAGGATACTTAGACATAGAAATGGATATAGGAGGTTGGTATACCAGCTGGGTTCAGTGAGCAGTACTGCACCGATATTGATATGCTATTGATGGCTATTATGTACCTCCTCATGGATTCATCCAGGGGTAAGGGGACACGTACCTCCTCACGGATTCGTCCTGGGGTAGGGAGACACGTACCTTCCTAAGGATTCGTTCCTGGGATAGGGAGTTATGTACCTCTCTAGGCTCCGACCACTCGGTCCTAGAGTAGGGAGATACGTACCACTCTTAGGATTCGTCCTAGGGTGGGAGCTATGTTCGACAGACAGTCACTGTGGTCGAACGACCCATATTCCAGTCCTAGTTATGTTGAGTATTCTAGCGGGCCAGAATTGAAGTGAAGTGAGTGACTTTATTAATCGATTTTATATGTTGATTTTATTCTTGAAGTTAAAGTGATTATTTCTGTAAATGATTAGAATTGAAATATATATATATATATATATATATATATTGTGATATGTTTCTTATTAAAAGTTATTTATGATTTTCATATTTGAGTTTAGTGTACACCCACTAAGCTATATGCTTAGCGCGTTAGTTTTGTTTCTAACGCGTAGGTACCAGGGAGACTGAAGAGGCAAAAGACTGAAGAGGAGTTTCCTGCAGACAGAGGAGTAGAGTCACATTTCTGGGGTAGATATTTATGTTGATGTGTATTATGATTGATATGCATGTATATACAGAGATTTGTAAACGTTTTGTAAAATTCTGTCTTGTAATTAAATTGGTTTATGATTTCTGTTTTTCATTTTTAGAATGTTTATAAATATTGAATTCTGAAGTATTTTATTTTATAAATTGTTTGAAAGTCGTACTAAACGGCAGAGTGCGCAATTGATTGAGAATGAGATTTGAAGTGTTATTGAATTTGTATTTGATTTGAGTTGTGGAAAAACAGGTTTTGGGAAATCAGAAAAACAAAGGGAACTCTGCCGAAATTTTTGTAAAAAGTTTATTTATTGGGCTCACTTGAAAACGGTTTTAAAATTATAAATAATGTGGTTTTCTAATGGTTTGCAAAAAAATTGATTCGATGGGCTCACTAGAAAAGTCTTTCTGAATTACAAATTGATATGATTTTTAAATGGTTTGAAAGTATAAAGTGAATTGAAAAAGTTTTGAAAACCCGGTAGCGCTCCCTGGGTCGATCCCGTCGGGTCGGGTCAGGGGGTGTTACAAATTTAAGTGGTATCAGAGTGCGGTTTAGGCGTTTCTGGACCAAAGAGTCTGTATATGCATGCACTGTCTAAAGATACCCATAGGAATGTGTGACTCTAATCTGCAGACCTCTCTTCTATCTTATATAGGATAAAAGAAATGGAAGGAAGCGGTGATAGACCTGAGAGTCCCGCCAGCGTGGCTGGGGGAGCATCTAGGGAATCAGTAAGTCCGAGAGTGGCGGATCCTGTGCAGCCAGCATTTATGCAGCAGATGGCTGAGTTCTTTCAGAATGTGGCGAGAGCAGCGCCACGAAGATCAGCCATAGAGTGACTGGCTAAACACAGACCCACGGATTTCCATGGCAGAAAGGATGAGGATGCATCTGCCGCAGAGTACTGGTTTGAGAGGACGAACAGAATATTGGAGCAGATGCACTGCACACCTGAAGAGAGACTGGAGTGTGCAGTATCCTTATTGCAGGAGGATGCCTACCAGTGGTGGACCTCCATTATACAGACAGTGCGACCAGAGGACAGAACGTGGGATTTCTTTCAGAAGGAGTTCAGGAGAAAATATATTGGTCGCATCTATTTGGACAATCTGAAGAGGGAGTTTATCAACCTGAAGCAAAGGCAGATGACAGTGACAGAATATGAAAGAGAATTCGTCAGGTTGAGTAAATATGCGAAAGAGATGGTGGCGACAGAGGCGGATAAATGTAGGAGGTTTGAAGATGGACTGAACGATTATATCCGCCTACAGGTTGTGTAACATTCTGAATTTCTAAGTAATTAAATTTGAATATATAATTAGACTGTGGATTAATTGAGGAATGTTACAGGTGGCTGCCTTTGAATTCGAAGATTTTACCAGACTAGTCTCGACAGCTCTGAATGTTGAACGAATTAAGAAGGAAGAGCAGGCCAGAAGAGATAGAGGGCAGTAAAGAAGAGGGGCAGGGCCATCCAGCTCATATCAGCCCCAGAGTAAGAAATTTAAGGGACCGCAGTCTAGTGGTCCAGCGCAGTCACAGAGGCCAGTACCCACAGCTAGGTCTGGTCAGTCTGCAACTTCCGTGGCCAGTACTCCTAGGAGTGCAGGTAGAGGACCAGTCCCTGCCTTGTGTGATCATTATGGAAGAAGACATCCTGGGGAATGCTAGAAGCTTACAGGAGCCTGCTTGCGGTGTGGATCCCATGACCATTTTCTGAGGGATTGTCCACATGTTAGATCTATCCCTGTTCAACAGCCAGAGAGACCAGCCCCTACTACTTCTAGAGGTGGGAGGCCTAGTCAGGCAGTACCTGAGGGTGGTAGCCACAGAGGAGTGTCAGAGTCAGTGGCAAGACCCGAGAGTCGAGCTCATGCACGCGTTTATGGTGTTAGAGCTCAGGAAGACAAGGATGCACCTGACGTGATAGCTGGTATTATTTCTATTTTTGATACTACAGCTATTGCATTGATAGATCCAGGTTCCACTCATTCCTATATATGTGATGCCATGCTGAAACACCAAAATTTGGAAACTGAACCTACTGAATATGATGTGTTAGTCAGTAATCCGATAGGTCATAGTATAGTAGTGAACCGTGTGTATAGAAATTGTCCGATTCGGATACAGGGGTGTGAGTTTCCTGGAGATTTGATGGAGTTGCCATTCCATGAGTTTGATGTGATCCTAGGCATGGATTGGTTAACTCAGCATAAAGTAGTGATTGACTGTGAATTGAAACGAGTGACCCTCAGAACCGCAGATGGTGCAGAAATCACAATGGTGGGTGAAAGGAGAGATTTTCTCTCCAATGTTATTTCAGCCACTGCAGCCTGTAAACTGATCAGAAAGGGGTGTGAAGCATATTTGGCACAGGTGGTTGATTCTAGAAAGGTTCATTCTGAAATCCAGAATATACCCACTGTGTGTGATTTTGCAGATGTGTTTCCAGAGGAGCTTCCTGGTTTGCCACCTCAGAGAGAAGCGGAGTTTGTGATTGATGTGGTGCCAGGTACATCTCCAGTATCGATAGCTCCCTACAGAATGGCCCCAGCAGAACTGAAAGAACTGAAGATACAGTTACAGGAATTGCTGGATAAGGGCTTCATTAGACCCAGTGTATCCCCTTAGGGAGCTCTAGTTCTGTTCGTGAAAAAGAAAGATGGGTCATTGAGGACTATGCATCGATTACAGGCAGCTGAATAAACTTACTGTCAAGAACAAGTATCCGTTGCCAAGAATCGATGATTTGTTTGACCAGCTGAGAGGAGCCTGTGTCTTCTCAAAGATAGATCTGAGATCAGGTTATCTTCAGTTGAGGATAAAAGAGTCAGATATTCTGAAAACTGCATTCAGAATCAGATATGGACACTATGAATTTGTTGTGATGCCATTTGGGCTGACTAATGCACCTGCAGCCTTCATGGACTTGATGAACCGGGTATTCCGACCATACTTGGATCAGTTTGTGGTGGTATTTATCGATGATATTCTGGTATACTCACAAACGGCAGATGACCATGACAGGCATCTCAGAGTAGTACTGCAGATTCTGAGGGAGAAGCAACTGTATGGCAAATTGAGCAAATGTGAATTCTGGTTGCCTGAGATTGCATTTCTGGGTCACATTGTGTCAGCAGAGGGTATAAAGGCAGATCCGAAAAAGATTGAAGCAATAGTGGAATGGAAGCCTCCCAGAAATGTTATAGAAGTCAGAAGTTTTCTAGGCCTGGCAGGTTATTATCGACGGTTTGTGAAGGGGTTTTCCTCTATAGCAAGTCCGTTGACCAAGCTACTGCATAAGAATGTCAGATTTGAGTGGACTGACAGATGCCAGGCAGCTTTTGACAGATTGAAGGCAATGCTAGTTGAGGCTCCAATTCTGATTCAGCCTGTTTCAGGTACAGACTATGTGATTTATAGTGATACCTCACATTAGGGTTTAGATTGCGTATTGATGCAGCAAGGCAAGGTGGTTGCATATGCGTCCAGACAACTGAAAAATCATGAGCAGAACTATCCGATACATGATCTGGAACTTGCAGCCATTGTGTTCGCTTTGAAAATCTGGAGGCATTACTTGTATGGTGAGAAATGCTACATATATACGGATTATAAGAGTCTGAAATATCTGCCTACCCAGAAGGAGTTAAATCTGAGACAGAGACGGTGGATGGAGTTGATAAAAGACTATGACTGTGTAATCGACTATCATCTAGGAAAGGCAAACGTAGTTGCAGATGCTTTGAGCAGAAAAGCATTGTTTGCTTTGAAAGCTATGAATGTGCAATTGCAGCTGAATCCAGATAATGCATTGGTAGCTGAGTTGATATGTAGACCTAGTTTGATTCAGCAGATTGCAGAGAAACAGAAGCAGGATGCTAGAATTCAGATGATATGTGAACAGATCCCAGAAGGGAAGCATCCGGACTTCTCAATTAGAGCTGATGGTATTGTGTGTTTCAGATACAGGATTTGTATTCCAGATGATGAAGAACTGAGAAAGATGATCCTGACAGAGGCACACAGTAGTTCGTATGCGATGCACCCAGGTAGCACAAAGATGTACAGGGACTTGAAAACTCAGCATTGGTGGTCTGGTATGAAGAGAGATGTGGTGGAATTTGTGAATAGATGCATGACTTGTCAGCAGGTGAAAGCTGAACACCAGGTTCCATCAGGATTGTTACAACCAATAGCAATACCTGAATGGAAATGGGATCGCATCACAATGGGCTTTGTCACTGGATTGCCACTCACCCGGAGTAAACACGATGCAGTATGGGTTATAGTGGATCGATTGACAAAGTTAGCACATTTTCTACCTGTCAGAACTGATTATTCACTGGATTGATTAGCAGAATTGTACATCAGAGAGATAGTCAGATTGCATGGAGTGCCTGTATCCATAATATCATATAGAGATCTGAGGTTTACATCCAGATTCTGGAAGAAGTTTCAAGAAGCCTTGGGTGCTCGACTGAATTTCAGTACAGCCTTCCATCCACAGACAGACGGACAATCAGAAAGAGTAATTCAGGTGCTTGAAGATATGCTCAGGAGTTGTGTAATTGACTTTGAAGGAAGTTGGGGGCGGATCATCTTCCATTGATTGAATTCGCCTACAACAACAGTTACCAGACGAGCATAACTATGGCACCGTATGAGGCACTGTATGGAAGAAAATGCAGGATTCCAGTATGCTGGACAGAGTTAGAAGAGGACAGGTTAGTAGGCCCATATTTGATTAGATAAACTGAGGAGAAGGTGAAGATTATCAAGGATAGATTAAAAGTTGCTTCTGACCGACATAAATCATATGCAGATTTGAAAAGGAAAGAGATAGAATATGAAGTCGGTGAGAAAGTGTTTCTGAAAGTATCTCCATGGAAGAAAGTGCTTCGATTTGGCAGAAAAGGTAAGTTGAGTCCTAGGTTTATTGGGCCATACGAAATCATTGAACGTGTGGGACCAGTAGCCTACAGACTAGCTTTACCTCCAGAATTAGAAAAGATTCATAATGTGTTCCACGTTTCTATGTTGAGGAGATACAGATCTGATCCTTCCCACAGAATTCAGGCCGAAAGTATTGAAATCCGACCAGACCTGACTTATGAGGAGGAACCAGTGCAGATTCTTGATCGGGAGATTAAAGAGCTAAGAAATAAAAGAGTGCCACTGGTGAAAGTCCTCTGGAGGAATCATAATGTAGAAGAGGCTACCTGGGAAAGTGAGGAAATTATGCGACAGCAGTTTCCGCAACTATTTCATTGAGGTAAATTTCGAGGACGAAATTTCTTAAGAGGGGAAGAATTGTAACATCCCGGATTTAGAATAATTAATTCTGAATATGTGAAAATAAATTTTGTAATTGGAAGGGGTGTAAATGTAATTAAATGATTTCCAGGTGGACCAGATGGAACGGTCCAAAAATGATGCATGAAGATCGAACGACCCATATTCCAGTCCTAGTTATGTTGAGTATTCTAGCGGGCCAGAATTGAAGTGAAGTGAGTGACTTTATTAATCGATTTTATATGTTGATCTTATTCTTGAAGTTAAAGTGATTATTTCTGTAAATGATTAGAATTGAAATATATATATATATATATATATATATATATATATATATTGTGATATGTTTCTTATTAAAAGTTATTGATGATTTTCATATTTGAGTTTAGTGTACACCCACTAAGCTATATGCTTAGCGCGTTAGTTTTGTTTTTAACGCGTAGGTACCAGGGAGACTGAAGAGGCAAAAGACTGAAGAGGAGTTTCCTGCAGACAGAGGAGTAGAGTCACATTTCTGGGGTAGATATTTATGTTGATGTGTATTATAATTGATATGCATGTATATACAGAGATTTGTAAACGTTTTATAAAATTCTATCTTGTAATTAAATTGGTTTATGATTTCTGTTTTTCATTTTTAGAATGTTTGTAAATATTGAATTCTGAAGTATTTTATTTTATAAATTGTTTGAAAGTCGCACTAAACGGCAGAGTGCGCAATTGATTGAGAATTTGAAGTGTTATTGAATTTGTATTTGATTTGAGTTGTGGAAAAATAGGTTTTGGGAAATCAGAAAAACAAAGGGAACTCTGCCGAAATTTTTGTAAAAAGTTTATTTATTGGGCTCACTTGAAAACGGTTTTAAAATTATAAATAATGTGGTTTTCCAATGGTTTGCAAAAAATTGATTCGATGGGCTCACTAGAAAAGTCTTTCTGAATTACAAATTGATATGATTTTTAAATGGCTTGAAAGTATAAAGTGAATTGAAAAAGTTTTGAAAACCCGGTAGTGCTCCCTGGGTTGATCCCGTCGGGTCGGGTCAGGGGGTGTTACAAAACAAATATTCAACAATAATATTCAAACAATAATTAAATACTGACTTGGATGTAGATAGAGGCTTGCTGTAGCAATATCCTAAAGACAGATTTCACCGCTTCCTAATGCTTGAAGTCTCTCCGGTGACTACCTCCTAGGATACAACTATCGTATTCTGTAATTGAAGTACTTAAAATACAGAATCTATTTGAACAATGTATCATCCTTTCAATTCTTAATAAATCTAAACAATTGCAAATTGCAGACAAAATTCTTAGTTTCTAAAATGGTGTAGGTCTCTAGTTTATATAAACCCATTCATGTCTTTACTGAAAGAGATGACTCTCTGTAAAAGTCATGACTCTTTGTAAAAGTCATGAAAGCGATGGCTCTCTGTAAAAGTCTTCTTAAAAAAAATTTAAATTTAAAATTCAAAAAAATTTAAAATTAAATAACAAAAAGATATGGCCAAGTGCAAGTTACCAACAAGGGCTCAGACCCGAAGGGAGCTCTAGCCTAAGTTACTCGAGATCCAGACCAATCTTTATATGGTGCATGTTTAAGTGTAGGCCCACAATGAGAGCCTTAATTCAAATACTACAAGGAGGTAAGTGCAATATATACTTGACTATCTTCTTATGTATTTTCAATGTGAGATTCTATTAAAAAACATTTAACTTAACTCTAACACATCTTTGACCCATCAACTATTTTGTTGTCTTCTTTTTTATACTAGTACTTGAAGCCCTTTCCCACTACATATTCTGTCTCCATTGTGTCCCTTTGCTTCCCTTAAAGAGAGAACAAATATATCATCTTAATGGAAGCAGCTTTTCTCATGATCTAAATTTTACTGAACTGTTTTTTAAGAGTATCTTAGTTTAAATTAAAACAATTTCCTGAACAGTAGGAAAAAAAAAGAATAAATCTCGACCATGTATTTCTTTTTAGGGTTAATTGTATAAACATTCCTTTGGCTTTTTCATATAATTCCGCACATATGCAACTTATCCATTTATTACATGAACTACCCTTGCCATTTTGAAACTACCCTTGTCATTTTGACTTTTGTCAAGATTAACAGTTGATCAATCTTAAACGTGCAAAGTCACAATTACCTATACTAAAAAAGCTGAGATGAGCGAGGAAGGAAAAAGATGAATGGTCCAAATTTAATATTTACAGGTGAACAAATTAGATTTGAAATTGATAAAAAAAAAATAATTTAAATACTATGCAAAAAAAATAAAATAAAAAAGAAGAACGACTAGCTGGATCCTTATGTGTCGCGTTCTGTTCCCACTAGTGTGGAGGAGATTGCAAACTTCTTGTTACGAGTGAGAAGAGATCAATCTCCTCCACCCATTGGAGGAGATTGAAAATTGCCTCCGTGTGTTAGAGGAGATGGATGATCTCCTTCCAATCGTGGGAGGAGATCGTTCCTCCACCCTCGTGGAGGTTTTGTTTTATATATATTTTTAAAATGATATTTAAATTGCCTTTTATTTTATTAATTTAAAATTTTAGGGTAATTACTTTCCCTTTTATGATTGGGTATTATACTTTTATTTTATTATTTTATTAAAGTTTTCAAACAAAAGGATTAAATTTCCCTTCATCCATTAAATTATAATGGCAGTCAACAGTTTTGAGAGATAATTCGGATAAATTATATATGCGTGTAATTATGTAAAAATCTAAAGAACATTTATACAATTCATTTTTTTTTTTTTTTTGTACTTAGGTGTTATAAAATTAAGAAATTTTTTTCTGGTAAACCTAAGAAGACTGAATCCCCATCCCATGTCACTAGTTAAGAATAATAGATTGATATTATCAAAATATGATATTTTGTAGATAAAATATGTAGACTGTAGTTTTAAGATTTTATTGAATAAATATGTAGACAACATGTTACATTAGACTTTTCTTGGAGACAAAAACTAAGACAAGGCATAATAGAAGGATAAGGAAGAAAAAGAAAACATCAATAAATGCACCACCATACATTTGAGTCCTTTCACATTACATTTTGTGCTAGATATTCTATAGGCATTGATATATGCAAATATAAAAAAGAAATAAAACAATTTAAATACCAAGAAAAACTAGAAAAATAATAATTTATAAGTTGATTTTGATAGACAAAATTGGATTTACACATTGAAATATTTGATTTAATCAATTTATAAGTTTACATATTGAAATTGATATTTTTATTAATTATTTTGTAATATAACTTATTTCTCAATCTAATCTAACCCAATTGGTTCATCGCATCAGAGCGAGTCCCAGATCGTTGCACCAGAGCGACGATATAGAACTAGATCATCGCATAGGTGCGATCTGATGCGATGGAGGATGAGGGAGGGTAAATGTGATCTCCATTGCCCATTTTTCTGGGATATTTTTGATTAGTGAAAGGACTAAACTAATTAATTTTAAAAAAGTTAAGGACTACCGTCATTAAAAGAGAAAATGTCAATAAAAAAATAATAATTTAATAAAATAGGGATTAAAATAATTTACAGACTAGAGTGAGTGTAAAAACTAAGCAACAAATGACAATGATGTGAAGTGAAGTGTTCAAAAGCTATTGAATACGATTAATTATTGGTCAAAACTACATACAATTGACTTCCTCCACCAACCTCATCTCTCCTAGTGGTCTACATGGTTTTCTAGATAACTTAATTTATTTTCATTATTTATTAGAAAACACAACTAAATTATTACTATAAATCCTCCTCATGAGAAGGGATCAAATCAAAAATTTAATTGAAAAAGATATGTTAAGCATATTTGTACTCTTTTACGTATACCTTTTACGACATACGTTAATATAAAGTAATACTTTTGTTGTTACTTGTAAATTACCAAGAAATTAAACACATTCTAACGTAATGACCAAGTTAAATTGACAGGCCACTTAATTTGCAATATAGACCTTTCTTATTAAATTTCATATAGATTATCATTATGACATTGACATTGAGAATTATTTTGGTAATTGATGTTGTACTTGAGCATACATAGGATGCAAAGTACAAATATATTCAATGCATATAGAGGAGCATTATTTTGAATACTATACTAATAAATTAATATTAAGGAGTTACGTTTTTATTGGAAGTTTGTTAATTCACATTAGCCGTCATATCATTTCGCAAGCTACCCAATAATAATTTGGTTAACTATCTATATAGGAAACAAATAAAATTTGTATTCTTCAAATGTGAAAAAACATTCATCAACATTGTTTTTTTTTATAGAAAACGCAACGGAGAAAGAAATAATCCTAAATGAATTTCATTTTGGAATTAATTGAACCAATTAGTTAAAAATATAATAAAAAACGAGAGATATTTATAATTAATTTCTAGTTCGGTCTATATCTATTATAGATGTGGAAGTTTTGAGAGGACCATTCATGTGTCCACGATAAATGTTGGTTAGATGAATTTGTATCAGAAAACTATCGAAAGCATCTTAGTGTTAAGCCTGTCCAATTTAAGATGAATATACAGCTTTCCAAATCCTGATCTCAGCTTCAACTTTTCGGATTTGCAAAGATGTGATTCGTGTGAATATTATATAATAAACATTAAAATTATATTAATATTATGAGCATCATATACATATAAAATTGTCTGCTGACATATGTAAGTAACAAATATATTATCAGCATTGTCCTAGTTACTTCCTTTTAGCTTATACTTGTATATTGACGTTGAAAAGAGTTTAAATTTCATCAGCTGTCGAAATTCCAGAAAACTTGGGGTGGTTGAAGAAGTAAAATCATATAAAATGATCAATCTTGGTCATAGGGAATTCCGAATTAATTTGGACATTTTGTTTTTAATATATTTGAAGGCATGAAGCATCAAAGAAACATCAATTATAGTGCATATCATCGGTGGAGGTAAGAGAAAAAAAAGAAGAAGAAGAGTAGTTTTAGGGTGAATTTGACAGCACTTGTATTTAGAAAAATAGAATTTCTATTAGGTAGTGCTGCCCACAGAAACATTCAAAAGTACTTTATGAAAAATCATTCATTCCTGAGGTACTTTCTTGGGAAGCACTTTGAATGCATCTTTCAGCGCTTCTGATTCCTCTTTCATTCCCGTCTCGTACTGATACAATAGTATCTGCCATTAACCACTAAACTGCTTAAATTGATAAGTAAAGATATAACTATAGTAGATATATGTAGATACGATAGTATTCAAGACGTAGGTTAATAGGATTTATGATATATTAAGACGTCTCCTCTGTTAGAATATAATTTTGTATCAGCATTCTTAAGCTAATATGCAGAGCAGTAGTGGTATAAAAGAAAGGCATGCATGCAGATATTCTTAGTGCTATCTGTCTTGGCTACGTGTTATTGAAGTAGTGCCTGGAGGTTCAACTCAGCACCACCAGAAGGAAAGGTAGAGTTGATGTAGTTCATCAGAGCTCAATAGCGGGAAGTTACAATTCTGTTTAAGATTGTAACTAACAATCTGATGTGGCAATAGGTTGTTATTGAATCTGTTTTGGTGAGGATTGTAACAAAAAGCTTTGCAATATAAAAGCTATTGTTTAGTATTGTAATCAGTTAGTGAAAATTATAAATGAAAGAAAAGTTTCCAGAAAATACTTTTCTCTTCTTCTCTATCTGCATGTTCTTCATGCATCGTTTATAGCAATTTTATATGGTATCAGAGCTAAAGATCAGAGGCCATGGAATCAGCTTCAATCTCACAGCTCAATCACAATCATTTCTCAGATCGTGAACCAGTTTACACGAAGAAACAGAGAGAAGCTCAAGCACAGTTTATCACTAAAAAACCTCAATTTCAGTCTTCCAATAAAACTTGATGAAAACAACTTCAATTATTGGAAGGTACAGATCTCACCAGTTATTAGAGCTTTCAATCTAGAAGAATATGTTTTTAGTTCAATGAAATGTCCACAAAAATTCACTGAATCAACTGATGAAGAATCTGGAGAAGTAATACAAACATACAACGATGATTATCTTATTTGGAAGAAAAATGATCAAATGATAGTGTGTTGGTTGTTGTCCACGTTAAGTCCACCAATTTTTGGTCAGGTATCACATTGCATTACAGCTTATGAGTTGTGGAATTGCATAACACAAATTTTTTCACAAAACTCACTAGCTCGAGTGTTGAATCTAAGAGCTCAACTACAAAATCTCAAGAAAGGATCCATGTCTGTTACTGATTATATTGTGAAGATTAAAGGAATTGCTGACATGTTAATGGCTGCTGGACAAGTTTTAACTGAAAGAGATATTGTCACTTACATTCTTGGTGGAATCGGTCAAGAGTATGATCCTGTAGTTGCTTCACTTATTGGAAAGAAGGAAGAAGTCAGTGTTCAAGAAACTCAATTTCAATTAGCAAGTTTTGAGTCAAGACTGGAGCAATTCTCATCAACTGCAAATGTAGATCTGTCAAATGCTTCTGCAAACATCATGAGACGAATCCAAAAGGGAGATCTTCCACCTAACTTCAAAATGAATCAGTTTCAACAACATTTTAGAGGCAAATTCAGAGGAAGAGGCCGTGGAAGAGGTGGAAGGTTTTATAATAATAGAGCACCTTGCCAACTTTGTGGAAAACTTGGGCACAATGCCTCTGTGTGCTATCACCGATATGATCAAACAGGGCAAAATATTTCTAACAGATTTGAACAATCTGCTGTTGGTCATAACAGGTTCAACAATTCCTCACCACAAGGCAACTTAGCTCAACAACTTGATTTCACTCACGATTCTGGTTATTCAGCCTACCACCCTCACAACAACTCTTACAATGCTATGATAGCATCATCATCAACAATTGCTGATCCTAGTTGGTATGTGGATAGTGGTGCAACAAATCATATCACACCAGATTTCAACAATTTATCCATCAGTAATGAGTATAGAGGTAAGGAGAGAATTGCTGTTGGTAATGGTAGCACAATTCCTATCTCTCATATTGGCACATCTTTGGTTGTTACACGTGATAAATGTCATGGTCCTTTGACTCTAAACAACATGTTACTTGTGCCTAGTATTACCAAGAGATTGCTTAGTATATCTCAACTCACAAAAGACAACAATGTGATTGTTGAATTTAATGACAAGTACTGTTTTGTTAAGGACAAACAGCAGAGGAAAACACTTCTACAAGGGGTTCTGAGAGATGGACTTTACCAGCTCACTCTCCCAAAAGTTGAAGAGTCACTGTCAACCAGCAATTTTGGACACAACTCCTTTATGACAAAGCTACCCTACTACCTCAGCATATCAGTCTACTATTTCCTGCACTGCTTTGGCTGCCAGTAAATGTAATAAAGTGTTCCCAACTAGGTCTTCTTGTAAGAATGCAGGCCTACTTAGAGCACCAACTTCTGTACTTTTGAATGTGTGGCACCAAAAACTAGGCCACCCTTCTTTTCCTGTGTTGTTGAAGGTTTTACATAAACTTGATGTACCTATTGATACTAAAACAAATTTGGAATTTTGTGATGCTTGTAAACTTGGCAAACATCACAGACTTCCATTCTTGAATTCTATACATCACACTTCTGCACCTCTTGAACTTGTGAGCACCGATATTTGGGGACCAGCTCCCATGCCTTCTATACAGGGTTTCAGATTTTATGTCAGCTTTATTGACAATTTTAGCAGATTTTGCTGGATCTACCCTCTGTCCACCAAGTCTCAAGTGTCACAGATTTTTTAGGTGTTCCATAAAGAGGTTGAGTGTCAATTTGGTACGAAACTCAAGATTTTACAAAGTGACAATGGAGGAGAATTCAAAGCATTATCACCTTATCTAGCTCAACATGGAATTGTTCAACGATTCACTTGTCCTTACACTTCTCAGCAGAATGGTTTAGTGGAGAGAAAACATAGGCATATTGTGGAGGTAGGCCTCACTTTTCTTGCTCAAGCACAAATGCCCTTAAGTTTTGGTGGGAAGCTTTTCACACGGCTGTATATGTGATAAATCGATTGCCTACACCTGTGTTGCATCATTCTTCTCCTTATTTTGTTGCATTTCACAGACATCCTAACTATCTTGATCTTAAAGTATTTGGTACCTCCTGTTTTCCATACTTGCGAAACTACAATAAAAACAAGCTTGGTTTTCATTCTTCAAAATGTGTGTTTATTGGCTACTCCAATCAACACAAGGGCTATAACTGTCTACATCCATCTGGGAGAATTTATGTCTCTAGGCATGTGCTATTTAATGAGGTTGAATTTCCATACACATTGCTCTTTCCACGTCCTGCATCACCTCAGCTCTCAAACAGTCCATCTGTTCCTGTTGCAACATTGTCCAAGATATTTGACAGCACTTCTAAAGTTACACCTTCAGCTTGTTCCCGTGGCAATCTCCCAGTACCTACACATATTCAATCACCAGCTGCTGTCTCAGTTCCATCACCAGCTGTTGTTCCACATCATCAATCCAAACATACCATGACTACCAGGTCAAAAGTTGGTATATTCAAACCAAAAGTGTACACCACAGTTACTCAATCTTCATCAGATCATTTTGTGCCTTCCACAGTCTCTCAAGCCTTAACTAATCCAGCTTGGTACAAAGCCATGCAAGCTGAATTTCAGGCTCTTCAACACAACAAGACCTGGACATTGGTGCCATTTCGTGAAGGAATGAATGTCATTGGTTGTAAATGGATTTTCAGAATTAAGCGCAAGGCTGATGGTTCAGTGGAGATATAAGGCGCGCTTGGTAGCCAAAGGTTTCCATCAAACACAAGGTATTGATTTTCATGAAACTTTTAGTCCCGTTATAAAGTCTGCAACAATTCGTATTATACTCACATTGGCAGTCACCTACAACTGGTCTATACAACAAATAGACATAAATAATGCCTTCCTAAATGGTGAACTCAAAGAAGATGTATTCATGCATCAACCTGAAGGTTTCTGTCATCCCAACTCCACTCACATGGTCTGCAAACTTACTAAGTCATTATATGGTCTGAAGCAGGCTCCACGGGCCTGGTATGACAAACTTTGTGATGCATTGCTCAAGTGGGGTTTTCCACAATTCAAAGGCTGACACATCTCTTTTTTTACTATCATACTGCTACCTCAACCATCCTAGTTCTTGTATATGTTGATGACATATTGGTAACTGGCTCTGATTCCAAGTTAATCACTAAAGTCATCAAAGATCTCAACATCAGTTTTGCTTTGAAAACACTTGGCTCTCTTCACTACTTTCTTGGATTTGAAGTGCATCGCAATTATCATAGGATCAGTTTAACTCAATCCAAATATGCCTCCGACCTACTCATTAAGACCAAGATGTTTGATTCAAACCATGTCCTACTCCTCTGCCTCCTAGTTGCAAACTGTCCTCCACAGATGGTGCACCTTTTGAGGATCCAACACTTTATCGAAGTACAGTGGGAGCACTCCAATATCTCACTCTCTCTCGGCCTGACTTAGCTTTTGCTGTCAATAAATTAAGTCAATTTCTTTCAGCTCCTTTTCTCAAGTTCATTGGCAACATGTCAAGCGGGTTCTTCGATACATTAAAGGTACTTTGCAGACAGGTCTCACTTTCACTCCAGCCAAACAGCTCACTTTAGAAGGTTTTGCCGATGCCGACTGGGCTAGTAGCTTGGATGACAGGAAGTCTACTGGTGGACATTGTCTGTATCTTGGTGGGAACCTCATCTGTTGGTCATCCAAGAAGCAAAGAGTTGTCGCTCGAAGCAGTACCGAGGCAGAGTACAGGTCTCTTGCATCTGCTGCTACTGATATCATATGGATTCGATCCATTTTTGCTGAACTCCAAATTCCTACACCAGCTACTCCTCTCTTATGGTGTGACAACATCAGTGCCAATTCCCTTGCTTACAATCCTGTTTTCCACTCAAGGACAAAACATATTGAAATTGACATCTATTTTATTAGGATATGATCAAGGTTGGTACTCTTGAGGTTCGTTATATGCCAACTGTGGCTCAAACTGCAGACATTTTCACCAAAGCATTACCGATTTCTCGTTTTCTGCTTTGAATAGCAAACTTGTTTCTGATCGAGCTCAGTTTCTTTTGAGGGGGAATGCTGATAACAATGATCAATTTTCCAAAATGAAGTTCAACTCACTGATCTTGATCAGCCAAGTTTGAGGGGGAATGTTAGAATATAATTTTGTATCAGCATTCTTAAGCTAATATGCAGAGCAGTAGTGGTGTAAAAGAAAGGCATGCATGCAGATATTCTTAGTGCTATCTGTCTTGGCTACGTGTTATTGAAGTAGTGCCTGGAGGTTCAACTCAGCACCACCAGAAGGAAAGGTAGAGTTGATGTAGTTCATCAGAGCTCAATAGCGGGAAGTTACAATTCTGTTTAAGATTGTAACTAACAATCTGATGTGGCAATAGGTTGTTATTGAATCTGTTTTGGTGAGGATTGTAACAAAAAGCTTTGCAATATAAAAGCTATTGTTTAGTATTGTAATCAGTTAGTGAAAATTATAAATGAAAGAAAAGTTTCTAGAAAATACTTTTCTCTTCTTCTTTATCTGCATGTTCTTCATGCATCGTTTATAGCAATTTTATATCCTCACGTATAATGTGAAGACATATGCTGAACACATTAGGTATCTCTTAGCATGTAAAGTGTGCATGAACAAGAAATCAAGAGAAGAAATGAGAGAAGATTTGAACCTAAGATCCTCCTAACCTTGATACCACGTTATTAACAATTAGAGCTAAAAGTTTAAGTTAATAGGTAAGAGTAAACTATAGTATTTACAATATATATTGATGAGATTTATAATATGTTATCTTCACCCCAAATGAAATGGATCTCTACAAATATGCATATCCATGGATAATTTGACCATCCCTAATTAGAGGTTCAAAAATTTGGAAATAAAAAAATCTGAATTTAGTTTGTAGTTCTGTTTGAATCAATAAAAAATCAGAAAGGGAAACAGAAAGCAGTATTGCTGGTATGCCCATATATATCTTATTAATTTTGTCACTTTATTAGTTTATTAAGAGATCCATGACAAATATAGTATTTTGCGCTTGTCAATTTTTTTTTTTTTTATTATTTTAAATAAAAACTTTCATTCCTAAAAGAAGATCAATTGCAGACTAGGACTAGAGTCAGCGATGAGAGATTTTGCATTTGTCATTTAAAGAGTGCAAATCATAAAAAATTTTCTCCATTAATATTCCAAAATGTGTGTTCACATTTATAGAACAAATTTTAGATGTCAAGTTTAAATTCCTCTCTTCAAATAAAAAAAAAAAATATTGCAAAATCTTTTTAAGTTAACTGAAATGGATTCAATTTGAAGACTTGGTTTGTAACTTTCTCAATCAAAAGGAAATCCATAAAGAAATTACGTAAAAAGATGGAAAAGGGTATATTTTTAATTAATATATTATCTGTATTTATACAGTAAATCTTCGGTAAGCGTTGTACTCGGTCATTAAAATTATAACATATAATTAAAAGTTATACATATATTATTAAAATTATAAACGTGTCAATCATATATTATATTTTCAATAGTTAAATACACCACACTGAAAATTTACTGCATTTGTGGGCCAATTCAAGCATGCCAACATCAAAGAAACATTTAAGTCGGTCAAAAGAATAGGTAGTGGTTGGGTATTAATTCATTATATTCTCCGTCTGTGTTTGTTTGTCACAATCATGTACTGTGGTCAAAGAAAATGTTAATTATTCTATTTAAACTTGGTCAGGAAGGAAGTGACATACTACTTTATACACATGTGGATAAATTACACTTTGATAATTATGTTAGCATGAGTGAGATCAAAGAAGCAGGTTATAGTTTTAAAAATGTAAATACATTTGGTAGCATCTGTTAACAATAATTTTAAAAATTATAAACGAATTTACATTTGGGAATATTTATTTAAATGGGTAAAAATAGTTATCTAAAGAAAAAAAGTTGTAATTTGTTTTGTAAATAATGAAAACAATAAATTATTATTTTTAAAATACTGTTTCTTATTTTCAAAATAACCTTTCAAAAACAGATAAATAAAAAAATTAACATCTTATTTTTTTTTAAAAAAAAAAACATTTTGGAAGTAAAACCAAACAGTCCCTTAATAGTTAAAGTTTAAAAAACGTTTTTTTTGACCAGGAATAATCAAAGACCATCTCAAAAGATTCCAAGATAACCAACCAAGAGTCAAAAAGGTGACATAGTAATGACATGATCATCTAATTGAAATGTATCTCATGTTACTTCCAGGAAGCTGCATATATATACCTTTCCCCTCAAGTCTCTCTCTCTCTCTACCTCTCACTTTCACTCTCACTAGGAATTGTCAAGAGTATGCATGGGTTTACTTTGACCAGATAATGTCACTATATATTCACTTGATACCAAGCTTTGTTTCTTTTCATACCAAAAGCACTATTAGCTAGTGTTAGTGAATTAACTATCATTGATCATCAATTTCATTTATGTCTAGTTCTAAGGATCATCAATGGGTGCAATATATGTATCACCAATCAATGGAGGGTGGTGCTGGGGATTTTGCATCCTCCATTGCATTCTCTGATTCCATGATCACTACTACTACTACTACAGTTACAACTCCCTGCAGCAACTCATCATCTACTACAACTAATGATCATGATCATGATCATCATCTAAGCTCCAAAGGGTGTGGATCGAAACAGGTTCGGAGACGATCTAGGGCTTCTAAGAAGACACCAACAACTCTTCTCAATGCTAACACCACCAATTTTTAGAGCCTTGGTGCAGCAATTCACTGGTTGTCCCAGCACACCCTTTCTTTTGGGAGCAGCAAAAGTAAGGGTCCAGTCAACTTGAGTTTTCAACAGCAGAACCAGAAATATGATGCTTCTGTGATGAACAATAATAATCACTTTTATCAGCAGCAGTATCAGCCACAAAAGCACTTTCAACAGCAAGAAGAGCATCATCATGATCAGCAAGTAGCGCACCAAGATCAACAAAGTCTGGTTTCTTTTGATTATGATCATAATGCCATCAGTGGTTTCTGATGATCATGGCTTTTTGACAAACCCTAGATCAGGTAATTATCTAGAGATCCCAGATGGGTTTGACACGGATGAGATTTCAATGCATGAAATTACTGGTGGGAGTGCTTTTTCTAGTGAAGATAGGAATAATAGTTA
Organism: Xanthoceras sorbifolium; assembly: GCA_003430845.1. Taxonomy (NCBI): domain Eukaryota; kingdom Viridiplantae; phylum Streptophyta; class Magnoliopsida; order Sapindales; family Sapindaceae; genus Xanthoceras; species Xanthoceras sorbifolium. Next base: position 29,358,791 of record CM010618.1, read on the forward strand.
TTTATTTAAGGACGATGATAATAAAAGCAAAACACAAATACTAGTTTTGCTTGTACTACCTAATTATATATGGATAAGGATTAATTAATTAATTATATTAATGATCATTATGGGATTTCATTTATCAATTCTCTTTTCCTTTTTATTAATCTTTTTTAGAGAATTGGTTCCAACAGTCCTTTTATGCCAATAAATTTGTACAATACACTTAAAATGCCATTTAAATTCAAAAGGTAATTTTAAGAATAGTATATGTTATATGTTATGAAAATATTGGTTGAGTTATCTGTTTGCATATCGTGTGGCTTATGTCCTCAATTGGACTGTTCTATCGATGAGTTATCTGTTTGGTTAGACGAGCATCCTCCTCCTTCTATTTCCAATCCCTGTCGTTTGAATGAATTGTAATCCTTTTATAAAATTAAAAAAAAAAAATAAATAAATAATGAGTAGCTTACTTAGGTTGTATTTAGGGATGTCAATAGTGTAGGTTCGGGGCAAGGTTTGGAATTCCCATACCTGACCCCAATAGAATTATTTGTCTCCAAACCCTGACAATTGAAGACCGGGGTCGGGGAATTTTGGGCGAGGGAGGTTGCCCCAACACCAATCACCACACACCTTCACCACCAATTTTTTATATATTAAATAGTTATTTTTTGTAAAATAAATTATTATATTTTGAATAAGCTAATTTTAACACACAAAAAATAGTTTAAATGCTCATGATTGACTACAAATAAAATTTGTAAAACTATTTAATAAAAAAAGTAAATAGTTAAACTCAAATCTCTTTATTGAAATAATATTTTTATTAAGAAAAATAAATATATTCAAATTTTTTTATAGTTTATGTATTAATTATTATTTGATTAAATATTAATATTATTAAAAAAATAATAAGCGGGGTCGGATGGGTGGAGGTTGAGGACGGCTAACCCCACACCCACCCCATTTGAAAACAGGTTCTAAATCATTTGCAAAACTAGTCACGAACCTATTTATTTTTGATTTAATCCGTCTCGTATAGGGTGGAGTACGGGTTAGGTTTTTCTTGAGACCTGAAGAGAATATTTGAGATGTTTAGGCATATATGAATGTATAGTTTATTCATTAAGTACTTTAATGATTTTAGATCACTTCAAGTGAAGTAAGACCCCTTTTCAAAGAAGATAACGAAGAACGTTATGGTCCTATAATACTAAATCTATGTGTAAATGGTCATGATTCATGATGGGCAACTTACTGTTGCATTTGCAATATATATATTAACAAGATATAATATTATATCAATTCTCAGTCATTAAAATGTTTCGTCAGAGTTCTTTTACTTGTGAAGCCACTACTAAAAACCTTCATTAATATTGAGACATCCATGTCAAGGAAGGGGAGAATACTCATTAATTGGGCACAACACATTTGGTTTTTTCCTATTAAGATTTTAACAACACAATTTTGTACTTCTAATATCATTATAAAATACATCTTAATACTGTACTTCTTTTATCCGATAGTTTTTCTCTATAAGGGTTTTCAACTAGCAAAAATTTATATTATTAATATATATATATATACCACCGCCTAATGTGGCTCGGTGGTAAAGACACTCATTCAACCTGACAATGTCTCAGGTTCAAGTCGCTAGCACCGCAAGTGGTATGTAAAAAAAAAAAAATAATATGTATATATATATAATGACATCGCGACGATACAAAATCATTTGTCCACATTTATAAAATCGACTTTCAATCTTCCCACTCTCTTGTAATAGGGGTGGGTAAACAAAATATCCTCGTGGAATTTGTTAAAAATACCCTGACATAGAATGAAAACTGTTTTTGCCACAACTAATAGTTTAACTTCTTAACCCGTGTAGCGAGTTTTGGGCCAATAACTTCCAGACTAGGTGGTCTTAGGTTATTAGGTGTGAAGACACTCCTATAGGTTTTGTAAACCACAAAAACGGTAGATGAGTAATTGGGATACTACAACCTGCAAAACCAGAACAAAAAGTGATCGATAGATCGCTTGGGACATCGGGGTGGTGCCGGCCAAGTGTACTCCGATGATTAAATTAGTAAACAGTAGATGGTGATAATCAAAACAGTAAAACAAAGTAGATAGATACTTCTTGATAGTTATAATTGAAATGACAAGATTAAAAATAAGTAGAACATTGAGCGGAGTCAAATGAAATGTGTCAAAGTATGGCAATTGTCAAGAATATCAGATGTTGCTTGAGAGTAAAAATATTGCGTAATCAATATTCATTTTCATAGAATTGTGTGAACCCTTTACTTAGAGTGAGGTTCCCTTTTTATACTATTCCCATTACTGTTGCTGGTGGGAGATAGGATATGTGATTCTAGGCTCAAATCTTGAGATATTCAACTGACCATTTGACTGGATTTGCATTTTGAACCGATGGTCTGTTGGAGTAGGGCTTGGGCTTGAGATCATACTGATCCTTCTGGATTGGGCCTTCATATAAATAATTGGAAAGAATAGATCTTCATTAGAAGTTGGGCCTTAGTCTTTTCCGATATATCTTGGATTCATGAGCTTACAAAGTGGGCCTTTATATCTCTTATTGTTTGGGCTTTTGATAACTGGGCCTAGTGCATTGTTGCCACTACAGTTTGCCCCCAAAATACTTGATTTTTAGGCCCGTGCATATATCAAGAGGTTTGTCATGTCTTTTGACCGGGCCTTGAGGATGCTTAAGGCGACACTATACTGGTTAAGCAAGGTGTATATTGACTATGTGTAGTCGAATACAACCTTGACAGTGCTCAAGGAATGATTAAGTATATATCGAAGAAACCATTGACTATATGTAATTGATGGAAACTCAAGGTAGCTCAAGGAACGTTATGATAGTCGACTGTAGAGAACATCGACTATATATATAGTCGATGGAGCCTTGAGGTGACTCAAGGAGCCATTGAGCGTCGACCATGGAGAACATAGACTATGTATATAGTAGATGGTACCTTGAGGTGGCTCAAGGAGACATTGAGCATCGATCGTGGAGGCTATCGACTATGTACATAGTCAATAAAGCATTAAGGTGACTCAAGGAGCATTTGATGGTCGATCGCAGAGAACATCGACTATGTATATAGTCGATGAAGCCTTGAGGCGACTCAAGGAACCACTGAGCGTCGACCATGGACACAATCAACTATGTATATAGTCGATGGTGCCTTGAGGTGCCTCAAGGAGCTGTTAAGCATCCACCTTAGAGGCATAATCGATAAAGCCTTTGAGGTGACTCAATGAGCATTTGATGTTCGACCGTAGAGACCATCAACTATGTACATAGTCGATAGAGCTTTGGGGTAACTCAAGGAGCCATTGAGCGTCGACCGTGGAGGCCACTGACTATATACATATTCGATGAAGCCTTAAGGTGACTCAAGGAGCATTTGATGGCCGACTGTAGAGAACATTCTGACTATGTATATAGTTGATGGAGCCTTGAGGCGACTCAATGAGCCATTGAACGTCGACCATGGAGACCATCGACTATGTATATAGTTAATGGTGCCTTGAGGTGTCTCATGGAGCTGTGAGCGTCGATCGTAGAGGCCATCTACTATGTACATAGTCGATGAAGCCTTGAGGTGACTCAAGGAATATTGATGGGCGACCGTAGAGACCATTAGCTATGTACATAGTCGATAGAGCCTTGGGGTGACCTCAAGGAGCCATTGAGCATTGACCATGGAGGCCATCGACTATATATATAGTCAATGGAGCCTTGAGGTGACTCAATGAGCGTTTGATGGTCGACTGTAGAGACCATTAAATGTAAATAGTCGATGGAATCTTGAGATGGTTCAATGAGCGTTTGATGGTCGACCGAAAAGATCATCGACTTTATACGTAATTGACGGACCTTAAGGTGGCTCAAGGCATTATTGAGCGTCAACCAAAGTGATAGGTTCGATTAGGGTTATACGATCGTAACGACACGTGGCAGTGTCCTTTGAGTGTTGAAGTGATGGAGAGGCTTCATTTTGCTTTTTGAAGGTTATGGGATAGTGTGTCCAATAGATGGGTGACACGTCACCTAGCTTATTTATTTCTTTTTGGCTTTCTCGCCTCTTCATCTCCCCACGTTATCTTCTTCTTTTTTAACTTTTCATTTATCTTTCTTTTTAGAGAGAGAAAGTGTCCATGCCTTCTTTGAGTGTCGTTCTTCCAAGCATTTTTGCATGGCTTTTCCTTTGATTTTCAGTCTTCATCGTTGAATCTTGGTGAGTTTTTGTTCTCTTTGCCTTATTTTTCAAGTGTTTGATTTGATTTGAAGTTTTTACCTCTTGCTTTGATTGTTCTTGATGTATTCTTGGATTACTTCATGTGGGTTTTGTAACCTTTGTGCTTCTGATCTTCTAGATTTAAAAATCGTTAGGAATAATTTGTTTGTTGGGCTAGTCGAGTGCTAATACGTGTAGACGATTGAGTTGCTTGATTTGAAAATAGTCAAAAATAGATTGTCGAGTAGAACGATTGTAGGTGGTTTGAAGATAGATGGTTGTTTCATGGTCGATGCTCGAGTGATTTGATCATGACTAGTCGACAGTTTGTTGATTTGTTTTGATGGTCGTCAGTCAAGCATTTGACAGCGATATGTCGACCGTTTGGTGATTCTTTATGGTCCAACGATCAAGTATATGACCGTAATATGTCGACCGTTTTAGTGACTCCTTACGGTCAACGGTCAAGTGGTTGATCGTGATGCATCGATCGTTCGGTGGTTCCTTACGGTCGATGGTCACTGGTTGGCCGTGACTAGTCGTCCGCTTGGTGATTTTTCACGATCGACGGTCAAGTGGTAATCGAATGTCAGTTTTGATTCTTCCATTTACTAACTGAGTGCTAACTTTGCTCGACATATCATAGTAGATGTCGAGTCACGAGAGTTTGAACCTTGGGTCTGAAGTGAGTACTTATGGCGAGGGACGTGTTGAGCTGTCGAGCGACTCTTGGGAGGAGTCAGTAGCCGATGGTGTTTTAGTGACTGCGGCTGATGCTCGTGAAGAACAAGGAGGTCGAGAGAGCTCTATAGACTATGTATGAGGAGGTTTCCCATAATAGTAGTCATACAAACCATCAAAAGGGCAGTAGTCGAGCAATCGTGCTTTTAGATCAGGGTGTAGGGCCATCTGAGCAGAGCAAAGCCTTGGAATTCCTAATATCTGACCCTTCCAGTAGGCTGGACTATAGATGATTTGAGCATATAAGGTTCATTTATTACATACCAGAGTCAGTTGATTTGAGGTTGCCAAGGAAGAGTTGAGCGTCCAGATTGGTTAGTTTCCGGTTAGACGTGCATTTATGAGATCATTTTCAAGAATAGGCTTCAACTGCCTATGCCTACTCTGGCTCATCAGCTATTGGATTACTATGAACTCACACCAAGCCAACTTATGCCAAATTGTTAGAGGATAGTATTGGCAGTCGAGCATCTTTGTGAGAAGGAATCGATTGAGTTTGGTTTGTCTGACCTTATTCTATACGTACTCCGTCAAGGAGCATGAGAGGGAGGCAAGATAGATATACATTAGGGTTACGGTCGAATGATGGAGCACCTTATTACTAAACTAATACAAATGGCCGATATTGGAAAGATAAGCACTTCTTCGCCAGATGAGACTTGGTTGAGAACCCAATAGAGGGAGTGTCGATGTGTTCATATTGGATGAGCGCTGGTGGGTATTAGTGCTGTCGAGTGTTTATTTGTTTGATTGTACTACATGTGTGTGATACTAATGTAGTTGATCTTATTATTTCTTTTTACAACATCTATACAGGGGCTCAAGCAGTCGAGGGGTCTCAATTGTGTGAAGGCGGACCAACATCATACTCTCGTACAGTCGAAAGGAATGTTGTTGGGAAGACCAATTTTTGAACGAACTTCTCTTCACATAGTAGATTGTGGAGTCATTCTGTTCTCAACGAGAAAGGTAACCTTTTCCCTTAGTCAACCACTTGGTTGAGTTCGTTACTACTAGGAAGAGCATTAAGTGCTTGTTTGGTACAAAAATTCATAAGTCCTATCACTAACGACGAGAGAAATTTGCGAAAGCCCGTTAATGTCGAACATTTCGAGAGTCCCTACTTTAGCGGAAGCTATGAAAAAGCAGCAAGCTAGAAGGAGTAGAGTGAAGGGGAAAGGAAAATAATCCAGCCTGAAAAATGAGCTAGTAGTCGATCCGTCGTCTACATCTTCAATTGCTCGTGGCAAGGGGTAGTCGAATTGGGTTCGACAGCTCAAAAGAGGAAAAGAGTTGAAGAAAGTATTAAGGAAGATGCTTAGTTGCATTCTCCTTTCCATCGGGAGCATCGGCTTTGTAACACCCCTTGACCCGACCAGCCTGGATCAACCCAGGGAGCGTTACCGAGTTTTCAAAACTTTTCTTAATTCTATTTATAATCTAAAAATCATATAATTTATAATTTAAAAACCTTTTCGAGTGAGCCCATCAAATCAATTTTAAAAATTTCGGCAGAGTTTCCTCTTTTCTGATTTCCCAAAACCTGTTTCAAATAAAAACTCAAATAATATAATTTCAACACTTCAAATTTCTTTTTCAATCAAATGCGCACTCTGCCGTTTAGTGCGACTTTCAAACATATTCAAATAAAACATTTCATAATTTAATACTTACAAATCTTTGAAATGAAAACGGAAACCATAAAATAATATTTACAAAACTTAAATATATAACACAATTACAAATCTCTGTATATATGCGTATCAACTATAATAGACAACAATATATATATATATATATATATATATATATATATATATATATATAACCCCAGAAATGTGACTCTGCTCCTCTGTCTGCAGCTAGCTCATCTTCAGTCTTTTCCTTCCTCGGTATCTTTGTTATTTACGCGCAAAAAACCGACGCGCTAAGCATATAGCTTAGTGGGTGTACACTAAACTCATTTATCAAAATCATAAAAGAAATTTCATAATAAAATATAAACAAACATAATATAAAAACAACTCACAATGTAACTCAATTCATAAATTCAAACTATATAAAATCAATTTTCTAAATTTATTTATAAACAATTTATCAAATTTCATTTCATTCATGGCCCTTTGGTATACTCAACATACTTTCAGGACTGGAATATGGGTCGTTCGACCTCAGTGTCTGTCTGTCGAACATAACTCCCAACTTAGGACAAATCGTTAGGGTGGTACGTATCTCTCTACCCTAGGACCGAATGTTCGGTATCCTAGAGAGGTACATGTCTCCTTATCCCAAGATGAATCCTTAGGAAAGTACGTGTCTCCCTACTCCAGGACGAATCCTTGGAGAGGTAGTGTCTCCCTACCCCAGGACGAATCCTTGGGGAGGTACATAATCATATCAATGTCAATAACGGTGCAGTACTGCTAATGAACCCAGCTGGTATACCAACCTCCTATATCCGTATATATGTTCAAGTATCCTAGGGCCGTTTCATAATACCATTTATTCAATTTTTTTATTCCAAAACATTCATCAATTTAATAATAATGATATTCATAAAACAATATCCATAAACATATTTGAAATCATTCGACATCGCAAATTCCATAATATTTTTCAAAATCGAAAATAAATTCTCAAACAATTCCTTTTTAACATAACCATTGTAAATTGATACTGAATTAAATCAGAATATTCCAATCAATAAATATAAATATATATCCATCAAAATATTCAAATAAATTTAGATTCAAATAAAAAACATATAAGAAGACCACAAAAGTTTCGAAAACGAGTGTACACCAACCTGGATACCATTTTCTTCTCGACTATTGCTTTTCTAGGTTCCTTTTTCCCTTTTTCTTTTCTCTCTTTCTTCCTCTTTTCCTTTCTCCTTTTCTTTTCCTTTCCTTTCTTCTTCTTTCTTTTCTCTCTTCTCTTCTTTCTTCTTCTCTTCCTCTTTCCTTCTCTCTCTTTCTTTCTTTTTCTTTTCTTTCTCTTTCTTTTCCTCGGTCTCTCTTTTTTTCTGTTTTTCTCAATTGCTTCACCGCCTCTTATTTTTTTTATAAACTTTCGGTCATCGCGACCTGTGGTCGCGCTACCTGTCGCATTGCTCACTGGAGTGATTTCCACCGCTTTCATTGCAATCACCCATCGCGGTACCTGGTCGCGCTAGTGGTTGCCATGCTCATTGCCCGAATTTGACATTTTCACCGCGAGCTAGTCAGCGCGATCCCTGGTCGCGGTGCTTACTGCCAAAAATCATCATTTTTTACCGCGAGTGACTCATCGCGATCTCTGGTCGCGGTACTCACTGCCCAGTTTTCACCCTTCTCTTCATGCATTATTTCTGGACCGCTCCATCTGGTCCACCTGGAAACCATAAAAATATACATACATTTAATTACGTTTTACACCCCTCAAATCCTAAATATTCTATTCGTATACTTAAAATTAATTATTCAAATTAGGGATGTTACAAGCTTATTACGATTTTGGGTCAATCATGCCCCAAGTTGAGCATTTGCTTCTTCTTAAGGACATTAGTCGTTTGAAAGGTATGGGTCTAAGTAAGGCCGCTGATTGAGCTCTTAGTCAGACTTTTCAAGTAGACCGTCTTGTTTTAAATTATATTTCCTTCTTGCTATAAATTGATTTTGACCTAAGTATTTTTCTGTTTGTTTTGATGTAGACACTTGAGGCACAAGTGTTTATAAAGAGTGAGCTTAAGCAAGCTTCGAGGAAAGTTGAGGAGTTGAAGACTAGCAATACACCTCTGAGAGCCGACGTTGACTGTAT